>JAGFPH010000092.1:315896-347574 GCA_018207615.1 Philaenus spumarius
GTTAAATACACATAATAACAAAGAGAACTAAGATAATTTAGGTGTATTGTTTATATGAACTCTTTACTTTGCTTTTTCCAACTATGGTAAATTATTTCCGTTTCTCTGTAGACTGTATAATTTTGTTTAGGAATATAAATAAATGTTAAACACCATGAAGATCAATTTATAATAAGCTACAATTACACTAATTACTTTTATATACAAACATGATATCAAAGAGGTTAAGGGTGTGCAATACTACTGTAATTCAACGGAATGCACCAAACTCAGTGAATTATGCTGGGACTATGCTATTTCATTAATAAGATACTCAAACACAACTAAAATATAACTCGTAAGCACTTACATTCTCACTAATGGCAGTCTTATTTTTTTTATGTTTAGCTATATGCAAACAGTAGCTCATTTTGCAGAAAACTACATAATTTATAGTAGCAAAAGTACCGTTAATTTCTTATTTTGAAATAATTAAATCTTGTTTTCATCCTGTTTAATAAATTTAAGAAAAATGCATAACTCGGTATTTTCATAACAAACAAACTATATTACAGATGCTTATAAACAACTCCCACAAGATAAAACAGTTTATCTTCAAAGGGCTGCATGAGACTGTTTCGTCATGGTTTTGCACATCCTTAATAATCTTCTTTGAATTTAGATTAGTTAAAATATGAAGAATTGCGCTTGCAAAAAAGTGAGGAACTGGGATTTTGGATTACCCCCAGGCGGAAGAATTTTATGGAAGCAAAATATTTTGATATTCAACTTAATTTAATTATAATTAAAACAGCAAGCAAATGAATATATTCAATGTAACAACTAAATATGCATTCAAAATGAATAACCACAATATTAATCACAGCATAAAATAATATAATTATTATAATATTAAATAAATATTTACAATGTAAAATAATTTGTAATACAATAATTTATGGCTGTCTTGCACTTAATTGGTAGATTAATATACTATTATTACAATATCTAGGATTTCAAAAATGCTGCAGGTTGCGGTACATTAAATGAGTACATGGTTTCATATTGACTGAGCAGTGGCATTTGTAAAAAAAAAAAACTACAAATTGACACTCTAGCAAGTTGGGTAAGTGGTTACTAACTTTAAACTAGGCTATCCCGGAGGAGCTATTCATTTGTTTGACCCTTTCTTTGTGCTATTTCCAGAAAACATTTTCTGGTAATTTTGTTTTACCTCTTCCTCTTTAATCCTATGTTTTACTATAAATAAATAGTAAACAAAATCAATTCAAACAAGCATGAGTACAAAATTGCTAACCTTGCTCCTCCAAGAGGTTAAGTTATATAAAAATACATATCTTTTCTGAAAATATTAATTTTAAGATTTAAATAAAATCAGGACACAAATGGTCTGTGAATAAAAGCACAAGATGCGTTACGATCCTACAACACACCAGTCTTTCCAACAAGAAAATGAAATATATGGTGTAAACAAATTGCCTTTTAGTCGTATTATAGACAGATGGTTTGTGATTTGATTGCTATAAAAAGCTGTGTCCTCAATGTTTGTTTCAGAACACTGAGTTGCAGAACCAGTATGATAAGTTCTCGTAACATACCACTGAAACTTTTGTGTTTTGTAACCTAATTACTGCTACCACGGGTGAGCGAGAACTTGTAACTTACGCATGCCTTCCAGGCAACTCCGGCTGCCATTCAGTGATGTGATAATCACAAGCGTAAAGCAATCAAAGATAAAGTTTTGCAGTTAGTTGAATTGTTTTAGTTGCATCCGGTCACCTCTAATTCAGACTACAAAAATGGCAACAGAAAAAAATATTGATTGAGTGAAATAGCTATTATATGAAATACAAATTGTTAAAGGGCATTATTATAGGAGAACATTTCTGAAGAACAAGTCAAAAACAAGACATCTGGAAGTGGAACGTACAAACAAATCACTTCAAATTGGTTTGTCTATAAATATTTATTTACCTTTCTTGCGGCATAAAAACAATAACAAACCCTGCGACAAAAATCTTGCTATAAGGCTTTGCAAAATTTTGTTTTCAATAATTAGAATCATTTGTAACAAAGGTTCTTTAAAATTTAAACAACTACTTAGTAAAGTTTTTAAATAACTGCCTTGTCCATGTTTGTTTTCTTACAAACAAATTGCCAAGTAACAAAAACTATTTACAAGTTGATATCAAATAAATGAAGGTTAAGTTTATGAGTTGAAGTTTTAGATTTTCATAAATTATTCTGTAGCTACTAAGATATGAAAACAGAATATGTTACACAACAACAACAGATTACACAAATATTACGGATCTTGGTGTAACATGTTTTATAACTTGTTCTGTAACATCAAGTGTTATGTAACCTCAATGAAAACACTGCTTAAGAGTAAATTAATGAAACACAGTACATAATATATGCATGTACATAAAGAGTAATATAATATAAGAATACATCACTGAGAAATGAACTGTAAATCATATTCTTAAACAATATTAATAATAATAGCATTAATTAGTCAGTATTATAAAGCAAATATAACAGAAAAAATTCTGGAAAAAATATTTCAAAATATACAACCAAAAAAACTTAATAAACACAACCTATAAATTACCAATTTCAATTCTTGTTGCATGGAAGACTAGAGTATTCAGATTCCTAAACAATGAATACTTACAAATGCTATAACAAAATTTACTTTAGTAGATTTTGAATCTAACGTGACTATGAAGCAGTCATGTATAATTTACGATAATTTACAACAACTAACAATAAAGTAATAAAACAAACATTTTAAACAGTACTAGACTACTTTGCATATGTGGAATGGAATGTTCAGTTCTTACGAGTCGCATACTCCGGATGGTCCTGAAGGAATCTCCTCAGTTTTGTAGGATAATCTGTCATAATGCCGGTAGCTCCAAGCTCAATCGCTCTCTTGTACTCTTCCTCATAATTTAGCACCCAAATATAAGTCTATAAATTAGAAAATTACTTGACAATGTACACACACTATAACAAAATGCATTAAATGTTATCTTTTATGAAACATATCTAATTAATCTACCTTAGAAAATGTATTTGTTACAATCTTGGAAACAAAATAGTTTTATCTGAACCTTACATACTGGAAACAGAAATCTCATTGTCTTGTATTTTCTGTCTGTGTGTCAAAACCTTACTAGTTCCCTCGGATTTCTAACGTTTAAGCAGAAATTTGTAGGCAGTAATTTGTATTCCCAAATGCTTAATTGAGAAGAAATATTATTTAATATGAATTACCACAAATAAGAAAAAAAGTATGCCGTTTTCTATCTGCAGCAAAAGGGTAATGAGGTGGTTTTTTGACATAGTTAGGTGGAAGATATTTTAAGAGTAATCCTGGGTAATTCTAAAAAATGTGAATATCATATAAATTAATGTGATTGGAAATGTAAATATAATAGTTTTGAAGTTAGTTATTAAGATGGATTCTAGTTTGTAAATAAGATGGCAAACAAGATAAAAAGTAACATTCTTTAAAATCTAAATTGCTTCAAGTTAGCACACTCTGCAAAGCCGCCCAGGTTTCTTACCAATTATGTGCAGTGCAGTCGTCAAATTTGTATTAAGAAACACATCATTTCCCATTTTTGTGTAATATTTTACACTTAAAATTGGCTAATTCACTCCATCCAACCGGTTAGGTGAGGGGGATTGTTAGCGATTGCATATTTTCTATCACTGACAGACAAATAAGTGGGAATGATTTTAAAAAGAAACAAGTACAGAGTAGAAAGATTTGAAAGTTAGTCGAGTACGAAGAGAATAAAAAGACACCTGTTATAAAATGTTGATCACGTCTTTATCCCCAAGTTTTAAACTACACAGTTGTTGTATTCACTGATGAAGAAACAGGAGTTCTGAGCAAAGGTTTGAAACAAATCTTTCCTAACAAATCTTTTAGAAATAATGTAACATCATAACCGAAATTTTCAATACAGAAACTGCAGTTAATTATATTAAGGACGATCTAGTAAGAACTGTGGGTAAGACAAAATGACGTTAATGACAAAATCGCGTCGCTTTATGGAGGTAGAAACGTTAATGAAAAGCATGCCAAACACAAATTACTTTACACGGAAAACGAAATTCTTGATAATATTAAGAATAAACTAGTCAAACCCGATTGTATCTTAACTAGAGCCAATAAAGGTCACTTTATTTGTTTCGTGTTTGTAATCTTAATATGTGACAAATGTTTTAAATGTGCAAAATGTGTAAAGAAGACGATGCCAGAACAGGCGGAAAGAAGAAACATAATAAGGATCTGTAGATGATGGTATACCGTTGAAACCGATAATCCTACAAAGGAAAAATTTGGATTGTTGACGGATGATATATAAGGTAATTAACCTATTATTAATATAAATCAAATATACATACAATCCAGGAAGCTAAAAAACAATATGTTTAAAATAAAGGTCAATCTACTGTCATGCTCATCAAACGATTATACAAAGTGAAATATAGATCTACCATATTAATGCCATCCATTCAAAGAATTAAAACAGAGCTCTAGGTGTGAGATAAGCGATCTCCAGGTTAAACAAGTGGAGGGGGGGGGGGTAAACTAGAACAGTATGGGTTAGTTAAGTTTAATCGGCTGGTCAGCGTGCTTGTTTTATGTTGTATAATTTATTATTTTTGGACTTGTAGTGTTTTGTTATTTATGTGTTAAGTGTTTTGTTTGTTCTTTTAAATTCTTTTAAGTTTCTTAAGTGACTTGATATTGGAAGAATAATACTTCCGAAACAGGTCGTTGCCGAATTCATCGTTTAGAACTGTGGAATGTATTTTAAAATAATAATTATAAACATTAAACACAAAATGTATTACTAGATAACTGGTGTTACCTTCCAAACTGTTCATCAAATAAGAAATTAGTTTTTAAGAATTATCTTTATAATAATTTGACCTACATTTAGTTTCATACAGCCAACTGATACCTATACAAAAGAACGAAACTGTAAACAAGCCTAGGCTATTAATAGAAATGTATGCTAACCTATAAGCCTACCACTAACACGATTTAGGCAAATATCAAGTAGAACAGAGCAATCTTTTATACCTTTATATAAATATGTACCAATTACCAAAATGAAAATTGTATTAATTTATAAGATACAAAGAATACAAAGACTTATTTACAAATACGTATTAATCCAAAGTAGTCCAACTCACTAAAATACACACGAAATTATCAACACATCACATTACTAATATACATTTTTACTATTCAAACCCATTCGATAAATCAACAACCAAATTTTATTCAATAGTAAATGGCATATGTAATTTGAAATCAACAACTGCATTTTAAAAGAAAAATATCAAAACAAAGCCAAGGCAGACATATTTGTTTACAGGAACAAATTAGAGAATCGTTCGGGTACATTGCATCAAGCACGGACTCTCTCGATCCGTATTGAGACATAAGTTGTGTATTGGAAAGAAACAAACCTATAAGTATACCAGTGTATTTTATAAGTATAAACACTGTAAAAAAATGTTCAAATACCTACAAATTCTATAATATTGAATTATGAATTTATTAGTTGTTTAGAACAGTAACTATCGTAACAAACGTTTCATCCTGATTAATGTAGGCCATCAACCTTCTACAAAATAATAATCAATCAACAAATCAACAATCTTTTTGAATCTGAACTTTCTATTTAAAAATTTTAAAATTCATTTCAATAAAGCGTAATTCAAAACTTGTTTAAGATAGCACGAGCACACCGCCCTCCGAGAGATTTAACAAAAATGGAAACGAGCTTTAAATTGTATTATGTATATATCTGAAATATTTTTTGTATAATAATTTTAAACCGTTTTTAAGTAATCGATAAATAAATATTGTGCCATTGTATGTTGTGAAAACTGTATTTCAAAACCATATTAGTCCTTATTTATAATAGTGCTCTACTGAATGAAGTCTCTTAGTACAACAAAATTTGAAAATTAATAAATTAGAAATCATTCAAAGAAAATATGATATAGCTAAAAATAAAGATAAGAATGCTATATATTTTATTCAAAATGTAGTAAATAGTAGCATGTTCTGAAAATAAGCGCTTAAAAATTTTATTTCAAAATCTCGTAACAATAATTACATAGTATACAAACTAAACTAGATTGAATAAGTACCTCAATACCACGTTTTTCCAAGTGTTGGAATAGAGCTTTTCTCATAAGTAGAAGTTCCATCAATCTCAGCAGCATGTTGGGAAGTGGCAGGATGGCGTCAGATCCAGGTTCTTTTTTCATTCTCCTGCGGGAAATATTTTTACAAGTCTATAGTTAGATGAAATAAAACAATAACACAAAATCTCACAACAAATACGTTTAATAAATCAAACGCGTTTCAACGACAAAGTCGCCATCCTCAGTGATAAAGCTACAAAAGCCAAACTACAACTAAACTAAGTTGTTTGTTTAGTGGTAGTTTGGCTTTTGTAGCTTTATCACTGAGGATGGCGACTTTGTCGTTGAAACGCGTTTGATTTATTAAACGTATTTGTTGTGAGATTTTGTGTTATTGTTTTATTTCATCTATATTGTTCTCACAAGTCCAGCTCATTATTTACTTATAAGTCTATAGTTGTTCAATGTTCGGGCTGTTTGCAATCACCCATAGATACATAACAAAAACATTTCCAACTGTACATCACCTAAAAATAGGCTTCCTTAGACAATTAATTCATCAACTGATTTTTTAAATTTTAATTTAGAGTTCAACTTTTTTCTAGAGATGTAATCTAACTTAGAGAAAGTGAAAAATAAACGAGATTAAAAAATTGTGATATTCTGAATGACCAGATCAAAGAAACATTGTAATTTAATAGGATTGGTACCCTCTGTAATTAAAATTCAACATAAATTTAAATTCCATTTTGGTAACCCGTACATTAAAATTATATTTTGGTTTATTAACATAAAAATATCTACTATTTTTTTATTCGCCTTTCAGCAAGTCCTCGTCATTTATTCAAATAATTGGGAACAATTAACAACTTCTGTACTTATTGAATTGTGTTTCGTGTTGTCTATATGTGTGTGATTTATATGTTTTATAATCCCGATGATGGGTGAATAACCCGAAGCTGTTCGTTGTAACAAAGTAAAAAATTCCTCAAAAAGGATTAGTATACGAATATTAATAAACTGAAATTATATAAGATTGTTGTATTCACTTATAAACTATTTGATTTTTTATTTTGTTCTGAACTTGGCCATGTCAATTTTCACTGAACAAACCCTATTACTGTTAGGAATGTTACTTTTCAAAGATTGATACCATTTCTGTTCTTAAAATGATAGACTGATCGTGATTCAGACTTTTTCCATTTTTAATTTATTGTATAATCTCTAGTATAAAGTAATTATGGAGCATGTGTGTGTGAATTTATATTATATATATTTTTACTCTTCCTACAGACATCAGTTTTATAAGTAGCAACAGAAAGTAATTAAATAAATGGTTTAAAAATTACTATTACATCATGATATGTCTTCTGGTCAACCACATTTTGCCACTATTCTTTCGGCCAAGATTATGTTTTACTTGCTTAGCTAATCATTGCTAAAAACCAAGTTTTACGGATGAAAAGTATGAAAGCTTGACAGTTAAGAAAAATATATGTGAATTAATCATATTAATAACTAATCATATTATTAACAACTATTACTGCTATTTTACACTTTAAATGTCTGACAAATTATCATGTAGTAAAAAATTAATTACTTTTTTTAAAGAAATGTGAAGTTACTTAGTGCAATATCTTTAAAATTTTGTAATGTCCAGTCATTTGCAGGTTAAAAAATATAATATCTGCAATAATAATACCTTTTAGATATTGACTCATCAAACCTAAAAATTAATGTTCAAGTTTAAAAACTGTTCAATTTCTTCATGTAATACAATTTTTGTTTTGGTATGTTTAGTTTTAATATTATATTTTAATTTTTAAACTAGGTGTACTTATAATCAACAAATGTATAGAATCCTACTTTCTAATACCAACCTCAAAAATATGGAGGGAAGAAATATTTCCAGGTGTGTTTCTTTAAGAGGAATAAACGGAAGCAGACCTGAGTAGAAAAGCAACAAAAGGTAGACAACTCTACGCATTGAGAAAAGTAGACATATGTTAGGATTCTGTAACATTACCAGTCAGAGTAAATATATTTTCAAATACTTAACATTTTTAAAAACTGAATTTATTCTTTTAAATCAATTGTATTACATTCTTGATGTAGTTTATGAATATAATATTGATTTTCTGAGACTCACAAATTGATTAAAAATAATAATTTACAACAAAACCCTGTTAAAAATACAAAATTCTAATGGAACTCTTAAACGGGTATTAGGCCTTTACGAAACCTATAATTAATTTCACTGTTTTTCATATTTCACTAGGAGAGATTACAGTAACCTTCCCATGCCAACCCCCTTCTTCTTCCACTCACATATTTTATTTATAATTTCTTTATTATAAAGGTATCAGATAAATCATCCCCTCAAGGCTAAGATTGTAAATAATATTAAATGTCTAAACCAAATTATATGATACAAATTACTAATAACCCAAATTCCAAATAGCTTATAGCATCTAGAGTCAATGTAATATAAAATGTTGTAACTTGCTTGGTTACAAAAATTTAAGTTAGTGAATTTATTTAATATAAGAAGTCGACAAAAAAATTAAAAAACATAAAAAATACTCTAGACTTCTATTTTTTACAAAAAATGTTCTAACATCCGAATGATGCTAGGCTATACTTTAACTTTAGTTTAATTTACTATTTAATTTCAATAAGGGTAGGTTCTAATTGTATGGTAGTACTTTGAAAGACATAAGGATGTAACAAACTTGACTCAAAAGACATCTGATAGTGGTACACTTTTGATTTATTCAATCATACTTGTTTGAAATCTACACATTATAAATTTATCTATACAGCTCATATTATTACTAATCTAAAATCTTAAAAAACTAAAGACGCTTGAAAATTTATTTATCTGCAAATCAATTTTAAAAAATGGCATGTAACTAGGGTCTAATTTATTTTGCTTATATCTCATGAGATTTTGAATTTAAATTATTTTTGAAGCTATCTGAATAAAAAAGCATGTCTGAGCTCTTAAAACAATATATAAATTTAGCAATACTTGCTCATTTTCCTGTTCAAACGATGCACTTTTCACTTATTCGCACACAACATTGTACAGGCCTCGTGGCGACTTTTTATATCCACAAATATCGTCCAAAGTACTTGTTTAATTTTGAAGTCATTTTGTACTCACGTTTTCTGAACTCACGTTTAAACTTTTGCAGTAATTTACATTGCTTAACTCGGACGATATCTCACTTAAAAATCACATTTTTGTAGAGCTACGTTACTGTCTACCCAAACAGTATAATAGCCATCTTGAAGAGTCGGAAGAAAACGGAAGAATGAAAGATTGCCCTCCATAGAGACGAGAATAGGGGAGGCCAGTCACGATGGACTCGTCCACCTCACCTTATATATTTTACAATCACATTATACTGTTTTTTATTTTTTTACTTGATTTTAATTGTTGTGAGTTTCTTATTTATTGTTATTGTTTATTGTTGTTTTCAGACACGGTTTTCGTCGTATGCCAGCTTTTGTATTGCTTTACTATTAATATTCAACACTGTATATTTTTATATTATATAACTGTATTTTACATCTATGATTTTACTATGCCTGCTATTTTATGAAGTTATATTATATGCCATGTTATTTCATGAAGTTATATTATATGCCATGTTATATTTTATTGTATTATTATTTATATGAAATAAAAATGCGTCTTGTTTTAATATGATTTGCTTTGTTTCTTTTATTTATTCTTTTAATTAGCGTCTTGTTTTACTGTGTTATTTATACTATATGACATTTTCTCAAATGTCATATAATACTTATGTTTTTATATTTTGCCAAAAAGGCGACATGTCACAATGTAAACATTAACAAAACACAAAAAGTCAAATGTTCAGTTAGAAATCAGATACACCAAGTACTATTGTTAATTTGAAATATTCCTTAAAAGAATTCTTAAAATTATAACCTATCAGAAAACTTATGTAAATAATTATTAGGAAACCACATACCGAAATTAAATGTACATAAAACTCAATTCAGTATCTAGGAAAACTATTAAATATGTTAAGACAAACCCTTATATTTTGTAAAAAAAAACTGTCAAACAAAATGATAACAGCTATGAAATCCAAATGTAGGTCAAACGTCTTCCAAGCAATGTTTCACTATCCAAACAAATTGAATAACCTCACATCATCACCAGTAATAATTGTATATAACAGAAAACATTCATTATAAACTTTAGGCTTAAATAACTATGGAACACCATCCTACTCCCAAATATTAGAGGTACAAAATAATTTCATAATATAAAATCAGCTGAACCTGCACAACTGCATCTAGCTAGGTGCATCAGTCAATTGTGCTACACCACTCCCACAGAGAATTCTTAAAAAAGAAACATATCAACCGTACCACATTAAAGTGTTAAAATAATATTGCAAAACCAATCTGAACCATACAAAATAGAGAGCCACAATAACAAGGCTTCATTGTAAAGTAAATCCATCCTGTCGATGCTGACAGGTGTGAAGAAGACTACTTCTTTAGAAATAAAAGAAGCAAAAGGGCCTTCACAGAGTGATTCATGAAGACTTTGGAAGCTCATTCTACATGTAAAAGTAAAGAAAATTTTCATATAAAAAATGCTTAGTTTCCGCTACCTTTGTTTTTTTGTTTGTGAAAAGAAGACTATATCTATGGAGTCTAACTATATTGGATTAAAATTTGGTACATGCATTAAGCATGTTAGTTTGTACCAAAAGTTCAGTTTATTCTTAAAAGTAGATGAGCTCCCAAGTTTCTGCGTATTTTCACGAACTAACCTGTTTACGATTCAAAACCAATTAATTGATTTCTCAGTTACCTGTTCATAACACTTCCTTGTAACGGCATCGCTAAAGTTTCCCCACACAGTATAATCCTCTCGCTTATAATCACGTATTAACTTGTCCACTTCTTCCACCAGCCTCTTGTTGTTCTCTTTGATGTCAATGTTGATTGGAATGTTGGGGAAGTTTTTGAAAACGTCGGAAAGTAGCGGAATTTTTCTGTCTTCCTCAGTTCCAGTGCCTTCAAAAAATTTTCCTGTACAAATAAAAAAACTAGAGATTTATCATAAAAAATGTATATTTTTATATATCAATTAGCAGTTTTAGAAAATATAGCAATGGTCTGTATCTTTAACAGCGAGATCTGCCTTAGTATGCCCTGTATGCCAGCGTGGCCTGAAACTCAACAGAATGAGATCCCCCCCCTCACCTTGAACCTAAAGGCTGTGCGTGGAACACAGAATATCTTTAATCAAAGAGTTATTGGGAATACATATCACGGATGGATTCAAGAGCACTTCTTAAATCAGAACGTATAAAAAGGTAATACAGTATCAAGTGATTTGAGTATTGCAAAAAGTTCTGCTGTATATACAAAAGTGGAGGGTAATCCATACATGAAGCTGTTTCCTGACATAAAAAATGCACATCCGATAAAGATTGCAGATTGTCATAAGCTCCTGGCGGTAAACAACATCAAGAGTAGTTTGTTTTACGTATGTAGACAGCGATAGATTGACATATGGGTTTCGAATTGTCCATGGAACAACAAAACATGGTGTATTTACAAACATAGGAGTCAGATCTCAGATTATTAAGGATATGGATAGTTCTGATCCCAAAAGGAAATGTACATTGCATACGCAATTTGAATTGTACAAAAAACAGATTGTGAAATACATATCATACGTAGGATGCAAAGGTTAAGAGTTACACAGTTGTAGCTGTTGTCTACGTCGCATGAGCAATGGCTCACCCGTTTTAACAAGCATAGATGCCCGTTTCAACAAATGGCACTAGAACAAAAAGCTCCAGATGCAAATCGGAGGGCAGTTTTATGAACGGAATCAATATTTTTAAGAACTGATAACCTAGCTGACGAATAGACTATGAAGTCATAATCAAAACTTGATCAAACAAGAGCTCAGCAAAATCGCAGCATGCAGGTCCTGTCGGCTCCCAAATGATAACCGCTTAAAACTCGTAACATATCGATAATGTTAATGCATCGTGATTTTAAGTTCAAATTTTACATGTTTGATACTCTTAACAATGCCTTTGCTTGAGGCAAAACTGATGTAGCGAGAACCAAAGAAACTGAAATATTTTAAACAATAAGGAGTTAACAAATTTCAAACTGTTGCTAAAAAGCTAAAATAGAAATGAGAAACATTAAAAAGAAAATCTGTGGACCTACCTGGATCAAAGTCCAACGAAAGGGATGGGTTAAGCAGTGGAAGATCTTTGTAGTTAAGTTGAGATATGTTATAATCAAGTCCTGTACTGCGCAACAGGTTGTGATCATGTGACACAACAACTTTAGAGTCCTTGGTCAGATGACAGTCCAACTCCAGCATATCCGTTCCCACAGAAATAGCTCTAGGTAATAACAGAGTAAAATAATTCAATAAATGTTGTGTTAGGAATAATTAGGAAACGGTTAGTTTAATTGTAGGCCAAGTATGATTTAATAGTTGATAAAGCAATGTTTGATGTAAGATTGTTGGGGCAGATCTTTTCGGTTTTGTGGCAGCAAACTTTAAACATTTTCTAAAGAGAAACTTTGAAAGGAATAGTTGTTACCTTTATTCTGGAGGCCAGTAGGCGACAATATCTTCGAGAATTTGCTTGAATAAGTCTTTCCCGTGATGCCACCGTCACCACAAAACTCACACAAGTACGAATCAAGCATAGAACGATGTGTGCCGCACAGAATTTTGTTACGGTGTTTTGCCAGCCGCCAATTGCTTTCGACTGTTTGCGTATTTGCACCCGTTTCGAGATCGACAAAATTATATTTATGATTAACTGTGAAATGCTCATAACCGAAACTTTGAACCGGTTAGGCTAGGAAAATGTTTAAAGTTTTCTCACACAGCAAACTTTCATTGAGGTTTATAAACTTACTAAGCGTAGTTTGGAATTTTGATTCTGGGTCCGAAATTATATTACGTCTTACTCCACGAGTTGTGCCTGGTTGATATGATTTCATAAATTGACTTTCTCTCTATGGCACAAATGTTCTTAGTTTAGTTGTGTAGATATTACATCTTAATTGATTCTAATATCTTATTTCCAAAAAAAACTATTTTAACATAACAGGGATTCAGTTTTTGTAACAAACTACATTTTACTTGTGCGATGGATTATCTATTCAAACAATATGGCGGTGTCTACCTTTCTATACAATGTTTTTATGTCTCAAATAATTGATTCCCATTTAATTGGATACAGTCTAATCTCTGTGATTTAAGAGATGAATAAAGATTATTACATATTACAACATATTTTTTGATAGTGAAGTTATGTTCTGCATAATTGTGTTGTGATTAAATATTGTTTTGTTTAACCTGTGGTGCAGATGTAATGTACTTTCGACTCCAGTTTTCATACAGATGACTGATGCATATTTTAAGCTTAGGCCTACTTAAGATTATATTTACAATTTACAGTTGCTTGAGAGTTTTGCTTATGGCTCCTTCAATTATACTTCACATTTCAAATGGTTCGAGAAGGTTTGTTAGGTTTTTTTTTTTTTTGATAGCTTAGACTTAGCTAGGTTAACCCATTGAGTGTCATGGTGACGATCTATCGTCACTATTAGTTTGTGCGAGAAATGCCTCTTTAACGATCTATTGTCACAGAGTTATTTCGTATTTTATTTTATTTATTTCTCACCTGTCCTTTTTACTTTCTCCCCCTATACCATAGTATATGGAGAAAGTATTGTATTCGTCAAAATTTTCGAGTTTGAGTTTTTGGTGGAAATATCCGTTTTGGGTCCCCCTGAACCTAAAAAAGTGGTTTTCGGAGTGATGTCTGTGTGTGTGGATGTTATCAGACCTAGAGCCTAAACCAGTCGTCCGATCTTGATGAAATTTTGTATGGATGTACTTAACCACGGTATCTCCAGGCGTTTTTTTCATTTTTGTGAATTTTTTATTTTTAAGGGTAATTTTCTCATAAAAACCCTTAAAATAACGGAAAAATCAACTTTTTTCAAAAACGGCTCTAACGATTTTGATTAAAATTTTATAGTTAATTAGGAACCTAAAGTACTATAAACTATAAAATTGTAATCAAAATCGTTCGAGCCATTTTTGAGAAAAGTTGGGTTTTCCGTTATTTTATGGATTTTATGGGAAAATTACTCTTAAAAATAAAAAAATTTAAAAAATAATATTTTTTTATTAAGTTCCTATAATGAGGGAGAAAGTATGTGTCAGTTTCCTGATTGATACCATTTATTTAAATATATCGTCGGTTGGTTTTTTAAAATATAAATTATATATATACAGAAATACTATAGTAAAGTTATGCAAAACATCCCAAGCCTTTAGACCAGGTAATTATCCCGTCAGCTTGGAAGCGAGCCAACCACCATTTGCTTTACTTCCGCCCTCCTACACTCAAACCACAGACATGAACTGGTCTCGCGAGATTCGAATCTGGGATCTTCTAATCAGGAAGATACCACGCTACCACTCGGCTAAGGCCGGTTTCACACGAGCCACAAACGCCCGACAATCGCCAAACACGACTTCTGGCTTTTGTGGCGCGCTTGTGGCGATAGAATCGCAGTCTGACGCAGGAAAGTTATGATCCACTTAAATAACATGATATCGCGGTGGAACTTTCCACACGAAGTGGCGCCTTTTCGCGTTTGACGTCAAGAAGCAGCAAAATCGCTTGTAGTGTCTCTGACCTCGGCATTTTGAGCGTTTGTGGCAAGTTATAGCCACCGTGACAATTGTAGCAGCCGATCGCCTTGTTTGTTAGTTCTTCCCATCAAGTTTTAAAAGTTTAATTACCACTTTAAATTATGAATGACTTTGACAAAGACCGTATTATCATTTAAGTAGAGTGTAGGCCTGTGTTATGTGATCAAGAAAGGAGAACAAACATCTAACATAAAGGCATGGGAATCCGCTTTGTACGCTGATTATGATTTAAAGGAAATAAACGAGAAGACTGATATATATATATAAGTAAAATAATTATAGTATTGGCCTTTACTTTAATCCTAATTATTATAAAATTTTTGAAATAGTTCTAATGTGACTATTGACAAATTAATAACATCTTACAACGTTAAACAAACTTGATAGTGATCAAGTTTGCATGTTAATTAATCTTAATTAATTAATTAATCTCTGAATGAAGTGTATAAAACTGACTTGACAGAAGTTTATTTGTTTATTTATTATTAATCTAGACTGGGCAGTCTAGATTTGAACGTTATGTGTATCGCACGCGATATTTTGGCCAAAAATAAAATGTACCGGTATGTGTTAATTACTTTTGTGTGTTGTGTTGTGTTTTTAAAAAATGGTTTTATACTTGTTGACGACCTCCATTGAGTGATTGAATATTTTTGTACGGCCTGAAGATGAAAACTTATTGTTTTTGAAACCGCGGTAGCCTTCATAAGGTGATATTTGGACCACGAGACAATGTACTGTAAGTACAAATTTCTTATATTATATGACAGAAGTCTGTAACTCAAAATAGGGTAAACCCAATAATACTGTCTGGGAACTCTTCTACGCCATCTTAACGGCACGAAGAAGCATAATATAGAGCAAACATTCTTTGTCGTCCATTGTTGCACTGTATTCGGTTGCCTTTCCAAGTGAATACTACTCGTTTTTAAAAAAGCGGGGGTAATGGAATCGTCGGGTAAACGCTAACTGTAGCGGAATCGCGTGTTTGCCGTCTGAAAGGTCACCTACGATTCAGAGACGCTGGCGCGTTTCTGCAGGCGATTGTGGCACGTTTGTGGCTCGAGTGAACCCGGCCTAAGGCTTGCACAGAATGAAACTGATGAATTAACCGCTCTTACTTACTTTATAAAGCAACCATATTGCCTATCTCGCCCCTTCAGGCGGATCTCCGTCGTTATAAGCGAATGGGTAAAACTTTCTTATTCAAAATAAAGCTTTTTTATGAAATCCTTACAAATTTGCTAAATCAGGTGGCACTTTTGGGTGCACTATGGGAGAAAATGCCTAGCACTTTCGGGTAGTGCATGCAAAAAAAATGCCTGCCACTGAAAGGGTTAAGGACAATTTCTGTACATTAACTTGACAATTACCTATTTTATTATTACTCAGAGTGGTTGTACTGTGTAACAATGAAATTTCCAATTGAATTTTTGATATTCGGACCAATTATTTTCTTCAATTTTGGATTATTGAACAGTGTAGGCCTACACCTAATCACATTTTAGGGTATTACTGTTTTTTTATATTTATAAGTATTTTTTGGCTAACCCATTTATATTGTGTAAATGTTGGAAAATGTCTGAATAATCAGTTCAAACAAAATTCAACAATCATCATTATTAATGGATATCTTAGAGCAGAAAATGTTAAATTTGATGATGCAGTAAATGCTCAAATATATTTTCATTTGTAAAATTATAGGAAAATAAAATAACATTTTTTTTAAATGGACATTTGATACCTTGAATCCTCAAAAATACTTTATCGTACTTTTAGAAAGTTACCAATGAATTTCACAAATACTAATTGTAAAAATCAATGATTTTTCCTCTGCTATCACAAGCCACATTATAGATCTATTAGAAGGAAGGAGAAACAGATTGGCTTATCAGTAAGTTAGCTATGAAGGTGCCCAAAAATATTTATTTGGGAAAGGCCCTGAGATTTCTATGCAAGTTGTTGCTAAAACACTTGTCATTCATTTGAATAAAAAACGATATCAGTACTATGACCCAGGTATTCAAACCTTATGCTTTATGCATAATATAAACAAGTAGGACTGTTACCTCCGAAAAGATGATATTGTGTTTTCATATCCTTCCCCTGCACCTGTGCAACAAAAAACAAATAAATATATTAATATTTTCTATTATAATTATGTATCTCTCAGAAATTTGTTGATTTTGTAAAGAAGCGATGAATAAAACTTACTTACTTACTTACTAAGTTAATTTATTTAAAATTTCTGAAAAATGTATGTCTGATAACAGAACATCTCACCTTCCTTAAAATATAAACAAATTTTACGCTCCACTGATTGTTGTAAATCAAATAATTATGAACAATTTAAAACAAGTACAGTAAAACCTCGGTTATCCAAGTGTCCGTATTAAAACAGGCAAAGTAAAAAAAAACTTTTGTCAAAATCAATTCTGTTATAACTTACAAAAGATGTAAGTTATCTGAATAGATTTCTTGATAAAGAATTCATAACTTGAGAAGATTCTCAATAAATATATTTATATTAAAAACTTTTGTGTCAGATTGAACAGAAAGAAAACAAAATGGTAATTTGCCGCGTACATCATGAAAACATTTATACCAAATACAATGATAAGAGTGACGTTTAGAGGACTCACTATCCTTTCCCACGGGTTGTTTCTTCCCCCTGCTACTGTATTTTGTTCTTTTGTTTTTAGTCGGTCTCGGTGTTAAACTTTCTGAATGAGGGTGTCATTATGAGTGGAAAACGAAAGCGTGTTGTTTTATTTTTAAATCAAAAAATGGGAAGCAACTAAACGATTAGATGGAGGTGATTCAATAAGAAAAGTGGCAAGTGATTTATTTAGGTGTTGGGGAAGTGACCGTCGGGGATTGGAGATGAGATAAATCGGAAATTGAAAAGTGGGTATCTCAACGGTATTCAAATAAAGAAGAATAGGCTAGACAATCAATGAAAAAACTCGAGCATTAAAAAACTTTAGACACAATATTTTTGTAGGCCTAGTTTTTATTACAGTAGCTTACAGTATCAAATTTCTTTCATTTGAGTACATTATCAAACCATCTTTGATTATTTAAAACTATATTATTCAAAGCCAAATAAAATAGATTTTGAAGTAAGTACAGTTTCAAATCAGCCTATAACGACGTAAATAATGAGGGAACTAGCACCTCATTTGTTTCCTCATGGCCTACCGTGTGGGTCGTGGGCCGAACTTATTACTTAACTTGCGACGCTTAGTAGTTATTCAAGCGCCATTTTACCCAGAGTGGAATCGCGAAACACTATTACCACTCAACACTTAGCCACCATCGCACTATTCACCATTTACCAAGACCTTCGGAGCCAGCTTTAATGATTAACGGTATTAGTAATTTGGAATACCTGTTAATAACAACTAATTAATTCAAGTACTACAATAGAACTCCAATTATACGGATTGATTGGGACCGGACCCGATCCGGATAGTTGGATTTTTCTAGAAAAAAGGCCGTTTTTAGGAGAAAAACGTAAACAAAACACAATAGAGAACATTTACGGTATTTATTATGAAAAAACAATATCAATGACAACGTTTACATTACGTAATTTTTGTGAATTTTTTATTTTTAAGGGTAATTTTAGCATAAAACCCTTAAAATAACAGAAAAATCTAGTCACAGTATGTTGCCGATAACAGTATGATTACAATATTTTGTCATTATTATCATATTATATAGGCCTAATTAGAATTTTTTTAAAACCTAAAGGTAGGCTACTAACCTAGCCTATACTATTTAGTCACAGTATGTTGCCGATAACAGTATGATTATAATATTTCGTTGTTATTATCACATTATATAATTAGAATTAAAAAAACCTAAAGGTACTAACCTAGGCCTATACTATTTAGTCACAGTATGTTTACTTAGTTGAGTTGCCTAAACTGTTCGTTTCTACACAAAAAAGAACAAGAACAATCCAGCAACGCTGGGAGAACGCTGAGAAAAACATGTCGGCACTTTACAATGTAAATTTCCATAACAAACTTTTGATTTGAAAGTTTCTAAGATGGTTACCCTAAATATTGGTTTCCCGGCATCAGTGAAGTGTATAAATACTATATTTATTAAGAAAAAAGTTCAGGTTTGTGTATTTATAGTAGTTTTGATTGACAAGTTAAAGTAAACAAATGCCTTAATTTTTTAAATTTTCCATACCCCCCTCCCCGTTGTTGTAACCCCTTCCCATATGGTCGTCCCGGTTATGCCCATGGTTAAGTTAGTCTTTTATTTTCTGTTTACATTCAATTTTGTAAATTATATTTTCTCTTTTCAGTTATTAAGACGTTTAGAAATAGAATTGAACATTACAATTACGAATAGAGCATTTTCTTGACACCTCTGCCGCAATATGGAGGGTCATAATGTAAACTTTTGCTGCAAGAAGTGAGGGGTGCTTAAAATTACTATATCATAATCAACCAATTTAAATTAATAATCCACCGGAGTTATGCTACATTTGGTGTAAAATAACTACCTAGGCCCTAGTTAAATAAAAATACATAAATATTAAGTGAATAACTTGTTTAAAATTCTATACCTTAAATTAAACTAGGCCTATATAAATTATAGGCCTAGTCTTATTACTCACCTCCTCTGTGACTTATGTGTCTGCAACTGAATCTTTGTTTTTTCTTTGTATGTAATAAGGTAGGGTTTTTGAAAAAAACAACTGATGCAAATAAATAACTACCAAAAAAAGCTATAAATATTTTCATGGTGCAATCAAACATTATATCCTCACAACTTACAGCAGCATCACACTTTTCTGTAAAAATGTTTATTAATAATAACTTATTTTCAACTATCAATTACTGTATTTACAAAAATTGTAAATAACAGCTTCTGATATCACTTAATATTCATTCCCTAAGTTTAAAGTTGGCAGTTGGCACTAACTCATCTACATACCAACTATCAATGTCCTTAAAAAAAAATAACAAGGTTATTTTATATTTCTCAAACCGAAACCATGATTGTTATCAAGGTACCTTGGATTGTTATCAAGGTCTCTAGCTATAGAGACCTTGGATTGTTATAACCAAATTGTCAAATTCAATATTACAGATTGATAAATAAATCACAGATTTAAATTATTTTTATAAATTCTCTGTAGTAGTAGCCTAGTTGTATTATTCTACATATCTATTCACATTCAATACATTAATAATTATCAAAACCAATAAATTGAAGCTACAATGAAACATGACTTGAGTATCGCGGAATGAATACTGCAGCAAATTAAACCTGTAGTGTTTTGAAAACATATTATAAATTATTTATTAAGCTTGCAGTTGCAAATTATTTTGTCATGTTTTGAATAATTCATACCTATCTATTTCAGGAATCAAATACAATACATATATGTTAAAGCCTTGATTATACATAACCTTGAAGGTCCATAACCAAAGGTTAGAGTTACATCTTTAACATACACAGTATAATAAAGCTGCAATAATCTGATTTAATTAAACTTAAAAAAGAAATCTGGCTATTTGTGCAATAGCTTCGGTGCTAACTAGATATAGAACTAGAATTATTTATTTGTTTGCTAATAATCTAATATAGGCTACCTTATTTTCTTTATTTAAGTGTTTAATTTTGAAATTAATATAATTTTTCAGTATTTTAAATAATTGAAAATTGTTATTCTTTGTATTAATTTCAGGATAAAATAATCATAACATGCATATTATCAAACCAAGATGAGATACATTATTTTCCTTAGTATCATTGTATTTAGATAATTGCAACGAGTTACCGAACTCCTTTGCCTAAATGTAACTAGTTGCGCGCATGCGCGTCAGAACTGACCTTGCAACTTGACATTGAGTTAGAGGCCAGTGTAGTCCCGAGCGCCGACCTATCAACTATACGTAAACGGCAGGTAAAACGTCCGTCGGTGTCGAGGTTGTACGCTCACTGAAATCCTTTGTTAATATGCCATAAGCAATCTAATTAATTTATATTATAATCGGTAATCGCGTAACGTGATATTATAACAAATCGCGCACTCGTAATGAATATTAAGCGGTAATAAGTTCGGTTCGGTTACAAGCCTATCGTGTACAAATGGTGACTAGTGAATTAGTTAAAGTTAAAGTGCAATAGTTTAGATTTATATTAATTAATTAAGCGCTTGTTAAAAGCTGGCAGAATCGGATTTGCAGGGTACGGCTAAAGGCAATCGGTTAAATTAAGGTTGATGATTAATTAATTTGCTCTGGGTATATGGGTAGCGTCCATTTGCATCGACAGTTCCAGTCACGTCTTCCAAAATTTTACTAAGTCGGTGCAAATACACGCTGACTAGCGATTCCCTATACGATCAAAGGGATAACTGGTACATAATCTAATAGAACTCCGATCCAATGCATTATTTCAATCCACTGGAAATTCGACGATAGTGGCACGATAATATCATAGATCATGAATAATAAATAGATCTTGCATTTAGATTTTTTCCGGGGCTGTATGCCGGAAAAAAGGTTGTCGCGAAAATAGTACATGATCGCCCCGCGAGGTAGCGCTAGGGAGAAATCATTGGTAGCATTGGTGTTTTAAACTGCTTATTCCGTCATTTCCCCAATAGATAGCGCCAAAAAAGTCGAATTTCCAGTGGAACAAAATATTGCATTGGATCGGAGTTCTATTAGGTTATCCAAATACAATGATAATATCCAATACTACTGTAAATTATAGTTATATAAAAGCATGTATGATTCTCTTGTAGTTGTTATCTCTTCCTCCAGTTGCTCCCTGTACTGTACTTATACTCTACGGTTTCGTGTTTTCAGCTTTCGATTGCAAACATCTACAACTACAATCTTTGATTATGGACCTAAGGTATATATAATCAAAGCTATAATACAGTTTGATGTTATACAATAACATGATACCTTAGCATCAGTCTTGACTCTTGACACCTGCTAGTACTAGTATAGCTGTAAACGTTATTCCCGTATCAAACAACTGTACTTCAGGAATGGCGGCAAGGCAACTCCTCGCGCTCATTTAAAAAACGATTTCATAATGATGTAATCATTTTATCACAAATCGGCAAATTGGATAGTTTATATCAATTCATTGGCTTTAACTTTCCCGCTGGAAGTTTGTTTATAACCCAAAAATTAAAAAAATCCTCGCTTAGTAACTTTTCCATGTCAGTTAGTGATAATTCTCAAATATTTTCAATTATTAAAATTCGAAATACCTATTAAAATAAAACTTTTTTATACTGTTAGAATCCGTAGTTTATGTAGATTAAGAATATCTAAGTTTTATTTTACTGAAGCTTTTCCGTCGAGTTACAACAGCGAGTTAACGTCTGCGTGAACAAGGAGTCCACTGCTCTAGAATTGCAGTTATCAGCACAGTGACGTCAGAGTAAAACTGGCGACACAGTGCCGAGATCAAAGAAACGGTTTAGCACTTGTTATAGAGCCCTGAGTCATAGCCTAGTACATTTTGTTTCTAGTTTTTATCAATACGCTATAATCAGGCTTTTAATATTTCATGGTGAAGAAAATAATATAGCTATCTATAAAACAAATAAAATTCAACTTTACTTTTTTCTTTTCAATATAATATAATAATAATATATCCTCATCATCACTACTTGATGAAGAACTTGACATTGTTAACAGCAATCGCTTGGTATCTGTGACAGTAATCCACTGAAAATTGGGAGTATACTGACGCTTCCTTAACGACCCGTGTGAGGACGTGAAACGAGAGAACCGACAATCGTTATTTTCCACGATTAAAATTTATTTAAAATTCAATTTTTAGAATAAAAATGGTATTTATTATTTAATGTACATCTGTTTCATTGTTACAATAGGATAAATAACAACATTGAATAAAAAAAAAAAAAATAGAATGTGAGCCACGATGGCCGTGGTTGTTAAGGCGTCAAAGCTTTATCAATCGTCATGGCAACCATCAATGGAAAAGTTCCGGGTTCAATTCTCATTGACCCCGAATAATTTTCTAAATGGTTTCTTAACAGACATCGTTGGCTGTGGTTCGGATTCCACGTAAAACTGTAGGTCCCGTCTTCATTAGCCTTAACATAGCATGAATAATAAATAGATCTTGCATCCATACGGGGGCTGTGTGCCGGAAAAAAGGTTGTTGCGAAAATAGTACATGATCGCGCCGCGAAGTAGCGCTAGGGAGAAAGCATTGATAGCATTGGTGTTTCAAACAGCTTCCTTCGTTTCCCAAATAGATAACGCCAAAAAAGTTGAATTTCCAGTGGAACAAAATATTGCTTAAATCCAGTGGAACAGATTGGTTATTAAATCTGATGGAAAATCGTTTGTTTGAAATTAAATTTTCTACAACTTTTGTATTTAACATTTTTTTTGCTATATCTTAACTTTTTCTTACAAAACGCTATCAAAGTACCGGTAGAAAAATAAATAAATTGGAAAAATCTTTCCCGCCCAAAAGGTGATTTCAAAATTTAAAATGTTAACTTTTAGCAATTTTTCTGAAAGTTTCTCTTCGAGAGCTTTAATTCAAGTATGAGGTCGAGGGGGTTATAATTACGGGAAGTGCCTCATAGTTTATGTCAGTGAATCAGTGAATCAGTCTAGCTTTAAACGTTGGGCGGAGCCTCGCTTCTCGGATGAATAGTGAAAAAATTCAATAAATGGATGATTGGATCTCGAATCTGATGGAAAATCGTTGGTTTGAAATTTAATTTTCTACAACTTTTGTATTTAACATTTTTTGCTATCTCTTACTGTTTTCTTACAAAACGCGTTCAAAGTGAAAACAGGAAAAAATTTTTAAGTTTCCCAAACGTTTCTCGTCGAGAGCTTTAATTCAAGTATAAGGTTGAGGGGGTCCGATTAAGGGAAGTGCCTCATAATAATTAATGTCAGTGAATCAGTGTTATCGTCTAGCTTTATATAAGTAGATTAATTCTGATAACTCGAACTCAAATGCACATCGAACTCTACTAGCGACTAGAGGGAGGCAAGTCTATGTTCAGGACGATTTTTATATTGTAGACGGTAGGCTACTCTATGATCAAACGTGTTACAAGTTCATAAAGAAAGGTTAAATAAAAACATAGATATTATGTTTAGAAACTAAAAAACATTCTGTGATTGTATAGGTTAAGTAAGTTACTTGTGTTTTTATTTTTAGGAGTTGCAATTCTGTTGTACAAAAAAGTAATTGCTACAGTATAGACAATAAATATAGAAATCTGATATTGACATTATTCTTCCGATATTGCGATAATATCGAATCGGAAATATCGAAACAAAAATATTGATATTTACTAGTATCGATAATATCTCACCATCGATCCCTACGTTTACGTCACCACATTGGTGAAGCGTTGGCGTGATCCGAACAATCTATAAAAAAGATAGCTATAAGCTAGGATAAAGACTTGGAGAGTGAATTGTAATTGAAAAAATCTGATTTCAGGTTAGTTGTTTCTATTATCAATCTACTTTAAACATAAAGTTCTGTTGTTCCCTGAAGGCGTTATAGTTATTTAAAAGTTTGACAAGTAGAACAGCTAAGTTGTATAATAATTATATTTTTTCAAAATGGCATCCAAGTCGGCTTATAGTTATAGTTCATATCACAACGTCATTTTTTACTGTGTATCAGTTTCATTTAGCAATAAATACGATAACCCAGTTGCATTGTCATCGTAATATCATTGTATGTATCATTAATTTATATACATGGGTTGTCTAGGCCGCAGCATAAATAAGTCGATAACAAAAATATTTTTAAATTAGCCTATTTCGCCGGTTTGATTGTAAAATCACAACTCGCATTTTACAAACTTCAAAGGAGACACAAAACACTGCTTTATTACAAACTGGTACAAGATACGTTTTACTGAACGTTAATTATATTTCTAGTTATTGTTAATTAAGTTTAGGTACTAAAACAAATTTTATAGTGAAAATGCCATTAAATCTAAAAAGTGAATAGCCTAAAATGTGTTTTGCTATTTTGAAGAACTGGAGCTAACCCTCCAACTGTTAATAATTTTTGTGAATAAATGTGAAATCAATTTTTACAGCATAACTTGGATACGATATTAGTTTTTATACATTACAATGAAAATTAGTAAAAACAGGTGTAGGTAGATGACAAGAAAGGAATTTTTAATTATATACATTAAACATGTAGAAAACATCGAAAACCAAATTGAAGTATTAGCTTGACAAAAAGAATACAGAATGTTCAAAAGTTCTTACCAATTAATAATTAACTTTCCTAGCTTTGATCTTAGCAAAGTCTTTAATTGCTGAGTCGGTATCAATCTGGTTCAGAACGTCATTTTCTATTGCCATTAGTGATAAGCCAACCAAGCGCTCCTGCGAGATCGTAGACCTTAAATACGTCTTGATAAGTTTTAACTTTGAGAATGACCGTTCACCACTCGCCACAGAATCCGGCAGAGTTAGAAGAATCCTTAAACTTACAAAAACGTTAGGGAAAAGTGCTTACGTAGCCATTGGTTGTAATATAGCTTAAGGCTTCTGCTGGTGAACCTGAGTCGAACATCCGGGAAAAAACTTCAAGCTCTTTGAAGAGGTCATTGCCATCAATATCTTGCTCTTCTCCGTCACTAAGTATAGTTTGTAAATGTTGACATGCTGATCTCAACTTCGCACTTTCCCAGTCTTTTAGGGAACCAACTGCATACAAAAACTCAAACCCCTTGCTGTGTTTTTCTATTAGGTCAAATCTTTCTTTCAAAGACGCTATTGCTGTACCTAAAGTAACAAAAAAGAAGTTAACTTTGAACGTCGTTTTCTCGTCCTGTACAGGCTCATCATCACTTTCATAGGAGAATTGTTTTTTTTACTTTTCCTTGGTCGTACTTTCACTTCTTTTTCAAACTCAGTCATAACTCCAACTTTTTCCGCAACTTCTTTATCATCTGTGATCATATTGCTGAACCCCTCATCAGACCTCATGTTCTCAAGGAAGTTTTGGACACTTTTAATGAGTTTCATTGAGCTTTGCAAGTCTGATGTGATGTTCTGCAAAGCTTTACTAACCATATTTATTTCGAAGCGCGGTTCTCAGGCGCCGTGCTCCGCCGAGCGTCAGCTCACTACAAACTGCAACTGCAAATCAATAATCAATGCCATGAGTTGAAGTTCTGTACAACTATGTATACGCATTTTTCAAGCGTTGTAAGTACAAACAGAATAAATACCTTTGGTGTGGTGTTTTGATACTTGAACTCTGAGCGAAAAAACTAAATAAGTTGTTCACTTGTCAGTAAAACAATTGAAAATGGTTCAGTTGTTTTCAATTTTGTCTTCTGCCAAAAAAAAAACATTGTGTCCCGTTGGCGCCACTTTTTCTTGGCGCCATATGCGGCCACGTAGTTCGCGTATGGGTTAAACCGGCCCTGCTTTCATAAATGAGTTAGGCTGAAATGTACAACACTCCACCTTGCCATATTAAGGCAGAGGTTGCACCCCCTAAAAAGTTAATAAAAAAATACTATAGGCCTACAGTAAGTTCGAAAGGTGATTTGATTCAAGATTATGAATACTAAGCCTTTACTGGGGAATTATGTGGCACATTGTAGGTCTAGGGTGAAATAAAAGAAATGGTAAAAGTGCAGGAGAGGATGACTCCCGGTTTTTGGAAAATTTCTCCATATTATGAAAGATCACGTTAAACTGACTGTAAAAACAACAAAAATATCCGCGGGAATTAAAAATTATAGAAAATACGAGAGAAATAGAATCGAAAATATAGAGGTTAACTTCAGTAGGCCTATTTCTTGATATTTTAACACAAAATAAATCATTTAATACACCAAACAATGTAAGCCATAACTTCGCTAAACAAAATTAATGAAAGAAATCACAAAAATGTTCGTGAATTTGCTATATAACTTTCCAAGACTTTTAGTTTAAAAAACAATAACAATTTATCCTTATTAAATTACATTAAATACCAGAAAAAAGACAAAAACGATCATTTCTTATATTGTCAATGTTGCCACATTGAACATTATATAGGGTGTAATTGTAAAAGATTACGTCACAGTAATCGCGGCATTTTTTCTATACCATTTTTTCTTCTTGCCTAAAAAAATTAGAAGAAAATAAACAACGTGGTCTGATATATTAGTGATCGCACTGAAAACAATTTTCTTGGGCAGTTTGACTTCCCGACTTTATATACAAGCAAGCAAAATATCAATCACCCTTGACAAATTTAAACATCTTCAGGAATTAAAACTAAGTTCATCTCAGGATTTTCATTTGTTATGGTGACAATTTGTAATATAAAACTATTTTAGAATGCTGTGTACTCTCATTTCTTTTTAACCAGAGAGTAAAAAACATTATTAATATTTATCTGAGGAACATATTTCCTAAAGGTGCCCTAGAAGTAGTAATCTAATCATGAAGTTGTAAAGCTTGTGTTCTTACAAATTTTAATTAATAATTTAAGTTTGTGTAGGCTATTGCTGTAATATTTTAAAAACTTGTAAGTTTTGTTAGTACATTTAATCATCTGAGTTATTAATAAAACAATTTAAAATAAAGATAATTCATATATATACTATCATCTGACAGTAAACTTAACACGTCTTTAAAATCCCTTAAAACTTTTTTCAAAACATCTAGTCTATTTAATTTCAATACATAACTAGTATTTCAACTATTTCTGGTTTTTATTTATGATTCAAAATTAAATAAAACCATACTATATATTTTATCAGATGCAATTGATTCAATATATGTCAAGGTCAAACTGCTAAAATAGATATGTATTTAAAATTATGTAAGCCATAATAATAATTTTGATAAGAATTAAAGTCAAAATATACATAAACATAAATTATTTGTTAGTAACTTTATGATAATTGAGCTGATCTCCAATAAGATGTTACAAATTGATGTCATAAAACAAACTTCAAAATCTAGTGAAGTAAACAAATTAGCAATACAGGGAGGTTTTATATTTTTGAAATAATTAACTGTGTGCAAAAAACGTGGTTTTACAAAATTGGATGTAAAAATGTGAAGAAGACCTCACACTCGGCTACAAAAACAAACTTCAAAATCTAGGGAAGTAAACAAATTATTCTTATAATTTAATTCACAAGATGCATCCTCCACAATTGACAAAAAAATATGTGTTGAAGTCATTAGCCACACTTTTGTCTAGAAGAATTAGTTTAAAACAGATTGAGCGGAACCATAATCATATTTTAATTGTCCTGTTTATGTTCTAACTGTTAAGTATTTATGTATTATATTTATCTTGGCATTTAATAGCTTTTGTTTTTTTTATAAAGGATGATGGATGAAGAAAATAATAAGGTAAAGAAAGAAGCAGAAGAATCAAAACAAAATTCTAGTGATGTTGAAAAAATGGAAGTAGACACAAAAGTAGAGGAAAAGAAAAGCAATTCACCTATTAAAAAAACATCAAATCCAAATTTTGGGGGTTTAATAAATCCGAATCTTAACTATAGGGTAAAAGTCAGTGGACTGCCTCGATTCTATTCATCAGCAGTAAGTGATATTTTAGTTTTAATTATATTTCAATTTTAACTTTAGATTCTAAGAATAAACATTTATTCTGGTACACTATTTTTATGATTGAGTTCATTTCTGGAAGTTATTCTTCTTTTCTTGAAACCTGACAACCTGAAAGTAATATTTATAAGTTAGTAAATGTAAGTATACATTTTATGAATTTTAATCTATAAAAAATTGGAATGGTGGGTTTGAGAGAAAAATTCCCAAGAATAATTTCTTCAGTGTGCAATGTTTTTAAAAGGAAATAAATCTGTTTTAAAAAAACAACTATTACTTAGTTAAATTGTGAAATCTTAGCCTACTATTGGTCCAATCTTAATATAAAATTTTTTACACTGCCCTCCTGTGGAAGGGGTACAAAAAATGTCAAAACAAATTTGTTGCAGTGACATGTATTTCATCGTTCAAACTGTATTTTACAAATTACTAATTTTCGAATCTGTTAAATCGAGTAATGGGGTTTACCGGATTTTCTAGTACGTTCAAACTCAATATTTTGGTGATTGAAACCAACTAAAATTATTACTTCATTAAAACTCAATACACCGATAATTTTAATCATTACCTCTATTAAGATCTAGGCTCTACAACATCTTGGTTAAGGAAAGAGTTGACTACTGATCATCTGATCGCTTGGAATGGGTAATAAATAATAATATTTTGGAAACTGAAATAATGTAATTACTACTTGCGCCAACAGATTAAAACACAATTTTGTTTAATTAAAGCTGACACTTAAATTGTATGAAAGTGAGACTGCCATGCTCTGTAATTATTATTGGAGAAAATGTTGCCTCCTGATGCTGATTCTTCTGATGATATTAGCACAGAAATTAAAAAATGCCTTCAATTATTTACAAATTAATTGATCAGTGACAGAAAGGGTGCCAGCAGCAACATTGACAATGAGTCATAATTTTATGTAACATGGATATAGTTTCTACATGTATGCCATGTAATAAAGTACCCCTTGAACTTTATGTTATAGAAAGTGTGGAAACAAATGCATTACTTACTGTATATCTATTATCGGAATTATAACATGAAAACAGTTTGTATACAAACAAAATATACCCGAAAACAAACCATATTTCAGTCGGTAGGGTTTTCTATTAATTTAGACATTGAAAACAAACAAAATAGCCTATAAACACACTTAATTTCGGCCAAAATTACAACAATGGAAATCCGAGGCACAGTGGTAGCCTATTATATAACACTATTTAATATTTTGAACACGCCTTGTAATAGAAATAACTAAGGCTTTATACAACATAATTCTCTTACAGAATATAATTTAACCGTTGAATACCTAAGGTACAAACAAATTTTTGAACATTATATGAAAGCAGCTGATACTATAATAAACTAAATCTATCATCAGTCACATAGTTCTCCACTTGTAGTTGTACTTTCCAGTAATAAAGTTCTGTTGTTTAGATTTATCTTGTTTCATAAGTTTGGAAAGATATTTGGATAACACTTAACTTTATTTTTTCTATTTTCATTTTACAATTAAGGCAGTACAAACTTGCAGCATCATTTATTTCAAAACAAATTACACAACAGGTAATAGCTTTCTCAAAACACTATCTCATGAGAAATACAAATCTTGTATTTTTATAACTTTCTCGTACCAAAATTTTGTTCTGTATTTTATTTGCTTTCAGGACCCTTTGTTGACCGAGTTTAAGAAAATGTTAAGAGACGAATTAAATTTGGATTTTCACTACATCAGGTCACCTAAGAAAGGAAATTCCTGGCTGTATATTACATTTACAAACCAAGCTGATCAGGAGAGGGCTTTGACTCTGTTGAAACGTTATACTTGGAAGAATAGGACAATCATTTGTACTGTAAGTATAGGCTAAGATTTTACTTGTACTTTATAACATTTTCTTGAAACTAAGTATATAGTGTTATTCTAAATGATGGACCCATTTTTTTAAATTCGTATTTATAAAAGTACAAATCCAAAATTAACAATCTTTATACCAATGAAAAGAGGAAGTTTCAAAGTTTTTTCCATACATTATAAGTGTTTAATGTGGCCACCGTTAACTGCACGGCAAAGATCTACGCGATAGCCAAAGGGAAATGGTTCCAGAAGCGGCTGGTAGAGTTCTCGCGGCAATAGGCAGCCATTTTGTGTCGCTGTTCAGGGCTACTGTGGAGCACAAGGTTTTCTGCGTTATTGAGTTCGCAAAAAGTGACTCGCAAATTGTAGTGCAGCGGGCATTTCGTGCCAAATTCGGTATTGAACCACCAACTAGAAAAAGCATTAGCCATTGGTTTAAGCAATTTCAACAGACTGGAAGTATGGGTAAAGGAAAAAGCACAGGCCGACCGCGTGTGTCTGAGGATGATGTCAGACGGATTGAAGAAAGTTTTGTTCGCAGTCCAAGTAAGTCTACCAATAGAGCCTAGTAGTAGAGAACTTGGAATACCCTCAAGGCATATTAAAGAAGGTGTGTGCATGCGCAGCTTCTCCCTCCACTCCAGCCTACCCGTGACGTAGAGAGTGATACAGTCGGAGCTCCAGTCTAGACTCCTTACCCATATTTACCGCTGAAACCTGTACCACCTTCAAGCTTTTTTGAAGTCAAATTATGTTATTAATTATGGGCAAAATAGTGTATTATTGTAATAAAATTTCTTATAATTAATAACCATTAGTTATAATGCCTTTTTGTGCCGTGTTTGGCTGCGGTACTAAAACAAAAATACAGCTTTTTACGAGTAAGGTTTCATCGATTCCTAAGAAATGTTGATCTACGAAATAAAAAGCTACACTATCCCTAATTAACATAGGCTATAATTCATTTTAATAAAAACATTTTGTATTTCAATATTTGTAAATTTAGTCGGAAAAAATCTTAGGTTAGACCTAGAATAATGAACCAACACATGTATTTACATTCATTACCACAGCGACTAATTGAATAAAATAACAGATAAAACGACTGTTTGCTCCAATATTTCCATTAACAGCTGATTTCATACTTCGAAGCAATTATTTGTATTTTTAACTTTTAGGTTATGTTTTCATTAAAGTGTAGACCTTGTAACATCGGCAACTCTGAGAAGAGTCATATAGTAAATTTTAACA
>JAGFPH010000092.1:347584-385520 GCA_018207615.1 Philaenus spumarius
TGTTATCATGTGTGTTATATAAATTTTTGTAACCGGAAAAGTTACAACCTGAGCCTTGCTGGTTCTTTTAACCTTTATTATAAATGCTGTTATAAATATACGACAAATTTTATTTGAACATTTAACATTATTTACCATCTTAGCTTTAGGGTTATTGTGAATCCTAAACAATTATTTATAAAGAAAACATAAAATGATTATATGTTAGAAGGTTCCAACGAGGTTGTCATGCGGAGCACGCAGGATTTTCCCCTATTTTTGTATATTTTGGATTTATAACTAAAAAATTTTGTAGTATTTTTCTAAAACCCTTACTTTTGAAACTTTGGTTTACCAATTTGGTTTTTTTCTTTCTTTTGAAACGCAAAAATAGTTAGAGAAATTTGTTTACATGGCAATGTTCTCCATACTTTCCTGAACAATAAAATGTATAACAGTGTACACTTTACTTGAATAGGATACATTCTATCTAAGTGATAATGACAAGTGTACAAGCAGTATAAAAGTGCCTTAGACGGTTAAAATATATATTTTTAGAGTATTAAAATTGTTTTATGTTCGAAGTGGGCAGAATTTATACCGTAACTGAAATGCTGTTGTATGTTATGAAATAATTTTAAAGAGTAACACAAAATAAAATATTGGTGTTACAAATTATTTTACTTATTTGATGTATAACTCTTTAAAAAATATATAGCCCTAAAATATGCTAGGTTACAAAATTATTTTAGTACATTAAAAAAAAATTTGTTAAAAATATACCATACATAAGTAATCCCGTGACAAAATTTCACCACGACTTTTTATTTATCACCTAACTACTATTTTTTAATAGGCCCTAATTTAATTGATGATTAGTTTATATTAATTGTTGGGCAGGCTAACTAAACAATCACAAATGTGTTCACAACAATGTAAATAATAAATAACGAAGAGAAATGAGGACTAATAACAAATTGGATTAGCGTACATTCAATCGCCACAAGAAGCTAGTAACTATGGTTCCGATTACAATCTTATTATGTAGGGCAGCTATAACTTTCATTTAAAAAAAATGATGTCAGTATTTACTACATTTTATTCTCTACATTTCTATGTCTTAGAATGCCTCACGAAAGTAATAGTAAAAAACTTCCTCACTTATTGTAGTTTTTATGTTAATCAAACCCGTATATTAGATTTAAACTTGTTTTAAAGTTATACGCCTAGGAATATTTGACCATGGACATAGATCATTTTAATGCTCACTTTATTACCTTTCCATCGATACCAAAAACATAATTTTTAGACAACCATAAAGTATTTAATTCGCAGTTTGAGCAAAAGCTTACAATTGCGCTCGGAACTGCTGCTTCAGTGTGTAGCACGTGACGTAGCTGCGCGGGCCGGACGAGTTCACGCTCCTCGATGCACACACCTTCTTTAATACGCCTTGGAATACCCTAACCAACTGTATGGAAAGCGTTTGATGTACAAGCCCTACCGATTACAACTTGTGCAGGCTCTCAAACCTAATGACAAAGAGAGCCTGCATCGATCTTTGTGGTTATGTGCTAGAAATGATGGAGGATGACGCGTTTCTACAGCGTATAATTTTTAGAGATGAAGCGACTTTTCACCTTAGTGGAAAAGTCAACAGACATAATGTTCGCATTTGGGGATTGCAAAATCCACATTCAACATTGCAACACGAACGAGACGCACCGAAAATATACGTGTTCTGTGCCTTATCCCGTATTAAGGTTTATGGATCTTTTTTCTTTGCGGAAAGAACTGTAACTGTGTAACGGAAAGCGTTACTAGAGTAAAAGTATATATAAATATCAATTGTTAAAAAAAATGGGGATTTGGTAAAAAGTTTTAAAAAACAAAAAAGAAATACTCAAAAATAATAAAAAATGCTATATGTGGATTATTTTTTAATAACCATCACCTCTCCTTCACTTCATTTACTTATTTACCTTAATACACAAGAAATCGTCGTTCATAATACACCTTTAATCACCAAGAAACACCTCTTACCACTTTACCTCCATTTACTAAAAATCACCATATATCATATATCTCCCCTAACTCCAACGTAGAATTACACCTTATGCTCCACCTTACTTTAATTCACCTTACACCTTACTTATAAAAACCTTGATATCTCCTTCGTTTAACTCAAATAATAAAAAAAATAATAATCCACATATAACTCTATTTATGCTCCATTAATACTTATGAATTTATCCATCTATAATTACCAATTACCATTAATGATTTACTATGTTAATTCAATTTTCTCAGGGGTGAATACTTGGCTGCAAAGTAATGGCTTGTGGATGTACATGGCTAAATAAAGGAGTCTAAGACATTGTAGCGGAACAACTATTTGTTTACTCAAACATCTTTAAGAAAAAATGATTATTTACAACAAAATATATCAACATTACAAGAAACAAACAAATAAATCAATTATATACAATCTATACAAAGTGTTCTCAACCCTAGTTTAAAGTATGACGCAATAAAAATCAAAGGAAGTTACTTGTTAGAACAATTAAAAATTTTATATCTGCAGACTGAAAAATGTATGTCCTATGGCCATTATTACTTACTGCGTTATTCGTTGCACTGTTTTTTACCTAGGATTTTTTGTTGTTCACACAATTAACACAAAGTATCTCGAATCATAACGCGCGTTTTGTCAAAGCACATGGCGACCTTCTATTACTTCACTTATCTCAAAATTCACTGCATCGATTTTGTTTCCTACATTTCCACGAACGTAGAAGCACCTCTACTTCACTTTGAAATAAGATTTGTTCTTATTTTACTGAAGAAACTACATTTCTTGACGAATTTCACACCACCTGCCGTTTACTATATACACAGTCCATCCGCCATGTTTTTCGTTCTGATACGTTCTTATTTTGTGCAGTTAGTCACGTAGGCAAGAAGTACAAGGGCTTCTCTATCAGTCTTGTTTTAACGCTTGTTGTTTGTACTGCGTTCAGACACTTGTGTACCGATGTTATGTTGTGCCCTTGTTATATTCGCTGATACATACTTTAATTTTTTCATATGTGCTTATTTTTTAATTTCAATAGTTCTTTAAAACTGTCCATTGTGCAATTATTTAATTGTTTCTTTTCACCGTTCGCTTCAACCGCACTACTCGTTAAAATAATTTCTTATATAGTTCACACACGTTACATACGTTTATTCGTTAATATATTTTAAGTCTGCTTTTATTTTATCTACTAACAGTCTGCTTTTTACTTTGTTTACTTTTATTTAAATGATTTTACTTTAATTGTTTTGCGTCACAAAAGAATTTATATGTATGCAAGAATTATAAACGTTTACTATTATATATATTGCGTCATTTATTTTATTTAGACCAAACCTCTATGCTTTAGACATTATGGGAAATTGCTGATTTATTATCATCGTATAATATTTCTGTTACATGGCTGTCAGTGTTACAACTGGAATAACCTATCTAGACATGTTGGAACAATAGCTCTTCCCTCAAGTTAGGGAAGATTCACAGGACTTCATTTTCTAACAGGATGGAGCTCCGCCTCATTGGCACCTCCATGTACGAGGCTTTTTGAATGAATCCCTTCCTCATCGCTGGATAGTTTGCAGGCTGTACACTTCTGGCAACCGAGATCTCCTGATCTCACCCCATGTGACTATTTCTTATGGGGTTATGTTAAGGAATCTGTTTACGTCCCGCCCCTACCAACAAGTCTGAACGATCTTTTTTTTTATCTGAACAATCTGTGGAACCGTATCACTGCTGCCGTGCACTCAGTAACAGCAGATATAATTTATCGTGTGTGGGACGAGTTTGGCTACCGCGCAGATGTTTGTCGTGCAGCTAACGGTGGTCACATTGAACACTTATAATGTATGGAAAAAAACTTTGAAACTTCCTCTTTTCATTGGTATAAAGATTGTTAATTTTGGATTTGTACTGTAATAAATCCAAATTTTAAAAAATGGGTCCATTATTTAGAATAACCCTGTATAATGTAACTGTCTATGTTTCAGATTAATATGTAAAATGATAATAAACGGAAATAAATAATTCAAATATTTAAAATATAAGCAAAGCCTAAATTTATTGTAATCTCGAAATTAGTTTTCAAGATAATCACCATTTAAGAAAAATGTTACTTTTGGATTTAATAAAACAAATTATTATGTATACTTCAAAGTATAAATGAACTAAACTCACCTTTTGGAAAAAAAAATAGAAAACATTATAAACAAACTCTTAGACTAGAGGTTAAAATAGGCCTAACATGCACTATTCTTATTTAATTAATACACTCATGAAATGTAATTAGTTATATCATAGAATTAAAAGAATTGGCTACCGTATATTATGTTTCTTAATCCTAGAACTGATAGGAGTCGTAAGTTATGACTCATTTGAACGTTTGTGAAGTGATAGTCGTAATTTAAAACTCATTAATTAGCTGTTGATTTTCCCGTTCTCTGCTAATTTTATCTCGATGAAAGTTATACTAGTTGATTATTTACATTATATCCTACAAATCTATGGTAAAATAATCAATAGTTAGGTTATAGTTTGAACACTCTCCAAATAGAAATCCAAACACCTTGCACTACTCGTTTGCCTGTTCAATAATGCTGCGGTACGTGATATTAGTTTTTATGAAATAATTTTTTCTGTGTTGTATATAACTGTACATATCAGAGTACTAATTTTTTTGTAATTAAACAATGCACATTTTTTTATATTTGAAATTTCTTGCTTTTTTAATTTGTATTGAAGCTATAGGAATTGAAAGTGAAAAATATAGTTTTTTAAATTTAAAAATGTCTCATTTATCATTTTAAAGAATAACATTTAATGGATACAGATTGGTGAATAATATAATATTATCATGTTCTATAGTTAATTCTGAAAAAAAAAATATATAAAACATTATGATTTATCTATAGGTCTATAATATATGTTTTATGATTTTTCAAACCGACAAGCTTATATTTTTTAGGTTATATACTAAAAAATGTGACATTTTTGTCACGCATGTCACGTCGCAAGGTCTCATTACTTTGCCATTTTAATGCGAGCCGAAGTAATTTTGATCCAAAAACATTACCCCGACGCGATACTTTTTTTAACTGTCAAAATTGACAGTTTTTCTGTACCCAAAAATATAAAACGATACCCCACACTGTATTTTCAAAATTTCGACCCTAAAATGTACCTCTGCTGTGCTACGACTCACGCTATAAATCTCAAAAGCTTTCCAATTCTCCACAATAGAATTATAAGTTTTCTACGGCATCTGTGAGTGCATATATATCGTATCGACAGACACACAAAAATTTTCGCAAGATTTCAATACTTCGTCATTTTAATGCGAGTCGAAGTAATACACCAATGTCCTTCTAACCAATAAGAACAAGCCGTAGCTATTCACACATACACATTATTGTGCAACAAAGTATTTATTTGTTTTGAATTATCACTACAATTAATGAAGTCTACCATAACTCGTCCCAAAGATGCTGGTTTTCAAAAATCTACTTTCCAAAGATTATTCTGTTTTTAATTTCAGATGGTGATAGCGGATGTTTTAAAGAGAAAAGGAGAGGATGGAAATGACATTGTAGAAAGCAAGAAGCCCAAGCTAGACATCCCTATAGAAGAACAAATGTTGATGTCTACAATTCCATATCATTCTATTTCGTATGAAGAACAAGTAAGTATAAATTAATATACTTTTGTAAGAGTTTTCATAATTTTATTCAAAAGAGAATTTTAATTGTATTAAGTATTTGTGGTGTAAAGATAAAATCATTACTACAAATATGATTGACTAGAGGGCTCTATGTTACCTAGCTTTTTATTAGTAAAACTATTTTGTTCAATTGGTTCAGTAGTTCCAGAGATTACTCCCTCTACATAAAAACAACCATACAAATTTTACCTCTTTATCTATATTAGAATAGATTAATACAAGGTACGTTAACAAAGCAAGCATAATAATCCTTAGCTAGATGTAATCTGATGCAGTAACTATTTCTTTACTTACGGCTAAATTATATCTAATTGACTTCTCAATTAAGTAATAGTAGAATATATCTTTTATTATATTTATTAAATTGTAGGTATCTTATATTCTTTTGTTAAATTTTATTTATTGCATATTTTACAAATTCTTTTTAAAATATTAAACAAAATTGTGTACTCCTTCAGAAAGTGACTAGGTAGTGGAGGATGTGGCCAACATTTTATTAAACAGTTTTTAAGAGTAATATATATAAAGTTTTTTGTTTATTTATTTTTGTGTATTAATGTTTCCGCGTGTATTTGATGATGGTATAAAAATACCGCAACAGCGCACATATGTTCTAAAAAAAATTCAAACGACTGATTGACGTAATTAAACAGTAAACATTAATTAATTTGCAAGGCATTTTGTAAACTATAAAAATGAAATTGTTCTCCTGGTATTTTACAAATGCAAATAATGTGTTTAAACTATGTTATACCAATTATTTTTTGTGACATAAAACTGAACAAATATCATGTTTTGAGGTTGTTTTGACTATAAAGACATGATAATATGTACAGTTAATAATACTTAATCCATTACTTGTTTTAGTTATCAAAGAAAAATGAAGAAGCTACTTGTCTTCTGAAATGGCTTAATGAACTTATAGAGAAAAGGACGTATTTGCTTTCTGGTTGGATTGATGAACAAATCGCTAAAAATGGCAATAATCTTCCATTTGCTTTGGATGATGTAAAAGCATCGCCTGTTGTCGATGGTTACCGTAATAAGTGCGAATTTCGTGTTGGTAAGTTTTCGCATCTATGGTAATTTAAAGAGTTAGAAACAAAATGTTTTTTTCAAAGCGTGAATTTAATTTAAGGAATATTTCAAATAAAAATTGTAATCTATTATTCTTAAACAGCCATAAAGTTTAATCACTATTGTATTATAATGTAGATTATTCGTCTTTACATAGTTTATTTTTAATCCCTTTATTATCTAAAGGTATTAATCACGTAAAAACTATTTTTTTAGAAATTGGAAGTCTAATGATGACATTGTGTTTAATTTTTCAATAAATATTGATCTAGTCTCCCCTACTCAAAATATGTTGATACATAAGCAGTGTATACAGGGTGATTCAATAAGGACTTCACAACTTTGTAATTTTATATCAATTTACTGTGACTAGTTATAGAATTGGTTCTAGTGCCTTTTGTCAATTGGTAATTTGGTAAAACCTGCTCCAGCATGTTGGGCATAATTTCTTCAACTGAGGCATAGATTCTTGCGCTGAGCTCCAAAATAGAGTAGTTGGTAAGGTTGGGCTAGAAACTTTACCCTTGATAGTCCCAAAAAAATAAAAATGAGAGGTAGTAGATTTAGTGAACTTTGTGCAATGACACATCTTACATGGAAAGTGGTTACTAAGGATATCCTGAATTGTGATGTGAGGCAGTGAGCCATATGCCTGGATGTGAACGAAGGCATGTTGGTTATTTTCATAAATTTTTCGGATTTAAAATGCAATATTGATTAGATTGTTTTTTCTTGTCAAAAAGAAAAGATCATAAACTTTTACTCTTGCATAAAGCCAAAAGAAATTCACTATTAGACTGTCACAAACAAGTTCCAAGGTTATTCACTGCCCCTAATCGGACAGTTGTGTGATTACTTACGTGAAAATTCGCCTCTCCACTGAAGATTGTGTTTTAAAAGTAAAAACGACAAGTTTGCGAGGAAAAAATCCTCACAAACCACTTACAAGCTCCACCATATGTTTTTTTTTTAGATTTTTTACCATTGCAAATCTGTAGTTTTAAGATTAAACTCACTCTCTCTTGAGTTTCTTAGCAGTCACTCTTGGAACACTTTTCTTGCAAGAAACAGGCCTGCTTGATTTAAATATGACTGTTAAATGCCACTAGTCAATGGGAGAATCTCTGCTATACTAAGTACATACACAAATTCTGATCCAGATTTGTCATAAGACAGCGTGAGGCTCAATACCATTGAAATTAGCCACCTTAGGATCAACTGTTGCTAGTGGTTTCAGTGGTTCAATACTATGCTAACTACATAAAACATGACTTGCTACAAAGTGACTCCAGAACCAGCTTTTTGAGTCATAAGAATACATTTATATAAAATTATAAAGTTCTTACTGAAGCAATCTGTATTTTCCTTTAAGGGCTATTATGTGTAGATAAAGAAGGCAGATATTTAACTCTGCAGAAGTTGTCATGTTATCTTCAGATATAATATGTATGATGACGGTATAATTTTTCAAAATTTCTATCCTTGTGTAATCCTAGTTAATCCTAATTAAGTTAAAATTGAACTATTATGACGTTTATTGTTTGTGTTACTTATCCTGTAATTTTATGAATGTGTTTAATTCCGTTTCCTCTGGAGTTTTCAGATATTCCGAGTGTCGACCCGATGTTAACCATTATTAGTATTCTTGTGTTAAGCTACCTGATTGGTACTTAGCGCTTTCTATATTTATAATTTTATATTGCTGTTGACAACAGGCATAAATCCCCAGAACCAAGAGGTCACCGTCGGTTATAGGGTGGACAACCAGGAGGACGGGTCCATTGGGGTGGCCCCGCCTGATTCTCTCCGTCATTTGCCTAAACAGATGATCCAAGTTGTAAAGGTAGAAGACAAAAATAAATAAGCAATTTTTATATATTTTGTACAGGGAGGATTCAGTAACACTGATAATCCCTAAGTATCCTCTTGGTATACTATACGCAAAGCTACGCCTTTCTGGTTATTGATCGAGCTGTAGCCTTAGTTTTGTTTAATAAATTGCTCATATAAGACATCGTCCAATGTTATGTAAGCATTGTGTTTTGTGCTTGAAATTTTGGTTTCTTTTCCATGAAAGTTGACGATTTTCATGTAGAGTTGGAACCGATTTACCTCTTTTTAAAGCACTTTTAAAAAGACTTGTTTTACATTTTGTAAGTCATTATTCTAAAGATTTTGAGCTGGAATACTACTGTGTGTTCAAATAATTGGCTTGTCTGAAGACTTGCAATTATTTCATAATTTTCCTACCTATTAGAAATTCATGTAATCACACTACAATAATTTTCTTCTTTTTTTTAACCAGTTTACAACATTTCCAGCATGTTAAATTTATTAATATTAAAGATCTATTATGTTGCACTTGTATTTTCTTTTATTTGTATTTATTTAAAATATTACCTTATGGTAGAGTTCTGTGAAGTAATAATTTACATTTACATTGAGTTTTGAATAGGTGTGCATTTAGAAATGCAACCAATTTTTTGGATGTAATCCATAATAATTATCTAATATCAGGTTAGCCAAAAAACCTCTAACCTGTCAACCATTTAGATGATTAATTTTAAATTTGTATTCAACACATTAATAAAGGTACGGGAATGTTTTTAATTAGGACCTAACTTCGTTTAGAATCTTAATTCACGCTACAGACCATTTCATAAAACCCAACCAAATGTTCTTGTAGTCTAATTGAAAAATATATAAAAAGAATTTAGAGTTTTATTCGTTGGGGGAAAATATTGAAAGTAACTGAGACCAAATCTTTAATTAGTTAATTTTAATAGAAAAATTCTACTGCATAAGAAAAGAAAATTAAATCTATCACTTTTCTACTTTATTAGCCTTACATATGACATTCATAACACAATAGATGAGCAAGAAAATGTAAGTTTACTTTTGAAGTAAATTGTTTTAAAGCTGTTAACAAGTTAAATAAAGAATCATTTCAATTAATGTAGAGAATGGTCCTACTAGACATCTTAAGTTTTGACTATAAACTTGAAATTTTAAGTACATTTGTCGGGGAAGGGGGTTAAAGTACATTTTTCTTTAAAGTTAATATTTTTACCCATTTGGGAATGATTTAAGGTGCAAAATTCAGAAATTGAAATTATTTTATTTTTAAATGGAGCACTTTTAAACATTTTTCTATGCAAAACTTTTTAAGGAAATTAAATGTACCGCTTGTTTAGGGCTCTTTGAAAATTTCTTAAACGTTCTGTCATTATTTTAGCGAGCCAAGACCTTAACAATTTCTTTTATTGTATTTTAGTTTTGATATAATTTAAAAGGTACCAGCATAATGTTTCAAATCAACTTTGTATATCAAAATGGGGGTGAAATACCTAAAAATGCAAGACCTCCTGGCTCACACAAAGTGTAAGGATTAATAGCCTGGATGTGTTGATAATGATTTAGGTTGGAAAAGATATCTAAGATAATAAACTTTATTTTAAATTAAACAAGAAATAATGATTATTTTTCATACACGATGCACCACTAGGAAAACGGTAAACAAACTAAATCGTACGATCAGAACACTAAGGAGGTTATTGTCAGTCTGTGGATGTTATACCAGAGAGCCTAAAAAAACAACTGACTTAGGCTAAAGAACTAGATTCAACTTGTTCTTCCGGGATATATTTTTATGAAGTCTCAAAAATATGATATGGCAATCACTAACTGCAAGTTTATCCCACTTGAAATGAAATATTTTAAATGCTAAATATGAATTGATTTATACTTCTAAGATTGACATATTTTCAAAAGTGTTTCAATGATAAATTGTATTCTCAACTGGCTTCATCTCCATGTATTGTTCATTAACCTGCAATATTCAAACTAAAGTTTATCAATATAGTCATATACATAACATTAACCTCTTTTAGCAACCATTTAGTAACTAAAAGATATTTCTGTAATTACGATACTTTTTACAAAATTAACTTTTTTATTGACATTTGACCAATTTGAATACATACTTACATGTTCTTTGTTCTATCCTAGGCTTTTGAGAAGTTTATAAAAGAGTCCGGATACCCACCATATCTCAATGAAACTAATCCTGATGACAAAGGAATATGGAGACTTTTATTGGTACGCATGAACAAAAAAGGAGAAGTGATGATTGTAATAATGATACATCCTGTAGAGAAAGACCCTCCGGATATAGAAGAAGTGAAGAGGGTAATCATTAAATACTTCACTGAAGGCGAAGGAAGTAATCTCAACGTAGTTTCAATCTATATTCATATGGACAAAGAAAAGTAGGTTGAAAATGTTTATACAGAGTAATATAATTTTTTCTGTCAAAGTACTAATGTAGATAAGTAAATAATACATATTATATTCTTATAAAACCAAATTGATTTTATATTTTTCGCTTTTGAATTGCTGAATGTATATATCTAGATAAATACCTTATATTAGTAGTCAGAGCAATTCTTAATTATAGTATATCACTACAGCTGTTTCGCCGATCACAGTCGGCTTCGTCAGGTGCAGGACACTTAAATAAAACACATTAACACAACACTGAACATATACGATATTAAAAACATTGTTATGAAATATTCGGAGGCTAGCTCTTCGTTAAATTTTATATTAAAAATGTCCGGGTGTGGCCACATCATTATTCGTTCGTTTCCGGCATTATAGGTTCCGACAAATTGCCGCGAATAACAAAACCGCGAATAGTGAAAACTAAATCTTTATAGGAAAAGGGGGGTTATATTCTTGACACATAGAAAATTTTAAAACATTATGTACTAATACCTATAATTTATTTATTTACAAAAAGACATAGGCAGTCGTTGTTATACGCTGTCCGGCTTTACGCGGTAAAAAAAGTCCTTGAAAGGTTTAGTATTTGAGCTGAGTTGTTTGGAGTGTAGAACAGTTGATAAGTTATTGGAGCATTGTTTGTCATCTCACTCTCTCCTTAAGGTCAGTGCTCTCATAATGGTACCTTTACCCATCCCTACTAGCTTGTTCATTGTCTGAGTTTGTCTATTTTTAGAACTTAGTCATGTCAATTTTTGTCAAGGCATCAAACTATCGTTCGCCGTCAGTAGCGAAAATTTTGGTTACGAGTGATAAAAAGTAGTACAAACTTAATTTCTTTCAAAATATTTTACTGTAATTTTAATTAAGTCTTTAAAATTAATTTGACTTGCTGTACACTAAATTAATGTTTCCAACTAAATCACAATTTGCCATTGACCTTAATTTGCACAAGTCCACTTGTATTCACGCAGAGGTGTGTTGTAGGGAAATCCCATCTTGTATGTTTTGTTGTATTTGCAAGTGTTCGCCGACGTGGTATTTATACAATGTTATTAAACCCTATACCGGATTATCCGGCTTTTATGGTATCCGACCTGGTACTCCACCATATTAGGCCGGATAAAGCGGACTCTACTGTATTGTATTAATTGTATATTTATAGTTTAATTAATTGCTTTTCAAAGTTTTTAAATAAAAAAAAGATATCATTATGTGAATTGTCTTACGACTACTGTGAATGTGTTTATAATCCATTATGTTTGATTTAATCCAAATCTGGCAAATAGTTTTTGACGAGTTCTATTCTAAAATTTTATCATTTTTACTTCTTATTTTGAATTGATTTTAGGTTATTTTGAAATAGGATTTTTTGGTCTGTATGTACTTATTTCATACTGACCATCATTTTTTTATGTTCCTACTATCAGGTTAGGTTCTAGAAATTTGTTATATATTATACTAGGGGAAACCCCTGTGTGCTCCGCACGCCAACCCCATTGGAAACTTTTATACACATAATCATGTTATGTTTTCTTTATGTTAAAGGTATAGAATTAATAATAACCCCAAAGCTAATATGGTATATAATGTTAAATGTTCAAATCAAATTATTTCGTATATTTTATAACAGCAGTTATAATAAAGGTTAAAAGAACCAGCAAGCTCAGTCTACACTTTAATAAATACATAACATAAAATTTAGAAATACAAATAATTGCTTCAAAGTTGAATCGGGTGTTAATGGAAATATTAGAGCAAACAGCTGTTTTATCTGTTATTTTATTCAATTGGTTGCTATGGTAATGATCATAAATACATTCAAGAAATATGTGTTAGTTCATCAGCCTAGGCCTAACCTGAAAATTTTGTAAGACTAAATTTACAAATATTGAAATAAAAATGTTTTTATCAAAATGGATTATAGCCTATGTTACTCGGGGATAGTAAAGCTTTTTATTAATAATACTATTTTTTCAATCGGTTCAATAGTTCCAGAGATTACCCCCTACATACAGACAAACAAACAAATTTTACCTCTTTATAATATTAGTATAGATAATTCTGTAGTGAAAACACTATAAACTAATATTGTCTGTTAATTTTATCATGATGAAAAATAGAAATCTTATTAAACTATTTTCTAATTTAGCAATGAATGAATAATTTTATTTAGAACTGGTGGAATAGTTGGAGGGGATAAAGAAAGAAAGCCAGCTACAGGAGTCGAACACTTGTGGGGAGCAAAACATTTAGACGAGTCAATTCTAGGCTTGGATTTGGAAGTAACGCCTAGTTTCTATTTCCATTGCAACACCTACGGAGCAGAGCAGCTGTATAAAGCTGTTGTGGAATTGGCTGCAGTAGATTCTGAAACTACTGTTTTAGACCTATGTTGTGGTATGGGAGGCATGGGGATGATGTTGGCTAAGGTAGATTGTCATGAATATTAGTAATTAAACTGTATAACCTAAATCCTTTTCTATCCTATCTTTTGTATATAAAATTGTTTACTATCCTTACTTGATGGAAATATCTATTAACCCTTTTAGGGCTGAAAAATGTGTTTGTAATTTTTGAGAGGACTATGTGTTTTACTTGCTTAGTATTACCTATACTATGTGGAAAAAGTTGCCTATAATGTTAGGGCGCTTTTTATTGCTTTGAAATCTGTCTTTTGTCCTACTTCTAAATAGTGTAGCTCACTCCATGTGTACAATTTAAGATCCGTTAAGGTAAAATAGTTTGGAAAGTAAGTTTAAAAATGAAATTAAGGGTTTTGTGATTATGCTCAGAAACTAAACAAAAGAATCTTTAATCCTTTTTATTTTTATGATTTGATCACGGTAAGCATGTTATTACATCACTGTTGTTAGAGATCAACATCATTATACACGATCCCAATTACAGTAATTTATCTGTTTTTTAATGGTGTATTGAAGTAGTTCCTACTGACTATTGCTTTTCAGTCTAAAACTTTTATTATACACACATAAATATTGCAACGTTTTGCATTAAAAAAAAAATAATACGTGATTTTAATAGTTTACTTTTTATCTGCCTTTAGAATGTTACTTTTTACCACAAAGTGTGATTCTATTCCTGAAAGGTACATAAGTGATGGTTAGTGATACAGCCTTTCCGTTGGAAAGAAAGCTCTGAATTTATTGTACACATATAAATAAAAACAAAGAAGTAATAAATTCACTTAGCCTAAAATTATAAAGATTATCAATTTATCAAGTCTTTTTATGAATGTTCTTTGGGAGTTTTTATCATGAAAATTTTCATAAATACCTAACATACGAGGGGGATTCCCAAAAGTAATTGGAATTGCGCTGCCGTGGGCGGGAGTTATGTAGTACGCATTCTTGCCGCTAGGAATGTATAGTGCAGCTCGTCGCCAGTTCAGTGAGACCGGTGTCGTTGACCTGGGTTGTTTTATTCGTCTGTAGTGATTGTTTTCACTGGTGCTGTTTTGTTCTCTTTTTATTTTTATGATGGCGAGTTTAAGAGAACAACGTGAGGCTATGAAATTTTGCTTCATGCTCAGTAAAAACGCCGCTGATACTGTTTTAATGTTGTAAGCACAAAGATGATGCTGTGAAAAAACTCAAGTGTACGAGTGGTTTGCTCGGTTTAAAAATGGTGACATGTCGATTGAGGACAAACCTTGTTCTGGTTGTCCATCATCTGCCCAAACAGATGAAAATGTTGAGAAAATTCGAAAACTTGTGCTCGCAGAATGCCGACAGGCCATTCTTCAACTGTCAGAGATTAATTCAGATTAATCTTGGAGATCGGTTCAGCGAATTTTGTTCTGTAAATGTCGTCAAATCAAAACAATGATCATTTGTTTTTTTGATATGAAGGGGTTAGTTTATTCAGAGTTTGTTCCACCAGGTCAGTACGTTAATTAAGCTTTTTAACAAAAAGACCCGATTTGTGGCAGAGAGAGAACTGGTTTTCCACCACGACAATGCACATGCACACACAGCCATCTCTGTTCGCCAAATTTTGGCATAAAATGGCGTGGTTCCGCTGCCCCACGCACCTTATCTGACCTCGCTCCATGAGATTTTTTTCTTAAGAAAAATGATGTGAAAGCAGGAAGCAAAGTTTCACAACCGCACATTGTTCACTTAAACTCGTTATCATAAAAACAAAAAGATAACAAAACAGCACCAAATTATGACTACATTCGAACAAAACAAGCTGGGTTGACGAAATCGGTCTCACTGAACTGGAGACAAGCTGCTCTATACATGTCTAGCGGCAGGAATGCGTACTACACAAGTCCCGCCAGGCAGCGTAATTCCGGTTAATTTTTTGTACGCCCTCGTACACTGATTTTAGTGCGACAAATTTGGCGCACTTTAAGAATTGAGCTTCTTTTAGTTGTGACTGTTCTTCATTAGATAATACGTTGTTAACACTAATCACTTTGCATCTGATGAACCCATAGGGATGTATCACATATCAACCCGAATCTATTGTTTTTTCTGACTTTTTTTATTAAAACACTTCACTAGACCATGCTAGTTAATAAAATGACTAAAGAACTTAGACTTTTGATGAATCTTTACTTAAAAGATTTTTACTCGGATGAGCCTAATTACGGAAGTGTTGCTTGTCCGGCATCTAACTGTAGAAGAAGGACTCCCTTCCTTTTTTGAGACGATTCCCCGGAATCCACTGCATTTACGTTTTTAACATTCTTCAATGTAACTTACATGTCTTACTTAAGTCAGTGTCCTTGTTGGGTTTTATGATTGTCGATCTTTTGATAATCCCTTTTTGCGTTCGTCAGTCACGTTAACCTTTCAACGTGTGAATTTTTATGAGAGAAACTCCCCCTGCTGCGGGACTTTTTTAAGCTTTCAGGAGTTATGAAACATGTTTGTATAAAAACTTTAGTAACTATCTTATTTTTTAGAATATTTTAATGATTCTTTTACAAAATTAAACAGCAGATTACCAACATTTTTTTTGGTAATATCACTAACACATGAGTTTATTTGTGATAACATATTTACATACCAGTCAAAAGTTAGTTTTAGTGTCTTATCACAAAACACATACCTAAGAAAACACTAATAAAACCAATATTAAATATTCAAAACACGATTTCCGAATGTATTCAATCAAACATTAAACACACTATAAGTGATCAAGTGTAAACAAATACGTTGACACAATGACAACAGTATCACAAACTTGTGTGGTAAAACAGCTGTTGCACTGGTGAACTAATTTCGTCTTTAAAGGCAAAAGTATGGTTTTTTTTTTGCAATCAGCCAACATCTCTACTTTATGCTACAATATCGATTGCTTCGAGATAGTTTCAAGTTTAGCTTCTAGATGGAAGCATCTGATGGAATGTTCCTGAGCGTACGCTATACGTCAAAACGCGCCAAGGGAACAAAAATCCTGGCGTATCACGTACGGCAAAACACGTTGAAGGTTTAACTGTCACTGTCTTTTTACTTGTCACTCTTGCACACTGTCAATGTTTTCAGCTCTCAACACTTTTTTAGAATAACAAATTAAAGAGATTAATGATGATAATAACAAGTTAAGTTAACATAGTGAAATGACGTACATATTTCCATGTACAAATTGCAATGCATATGTTACAATATAAATATTTCAGTTGACTGCGTTCATTTGGTAATCTGTGTTCAAGTTTTGATTCTATCGAGTACATCATCTCACAATCATCTCATCAAATTAGTTACTACTAATTATTTCTGTTTAGACAAATGCTACTGCCAAGCTCACAGAATTTGATTTGTTAAATCTGTACTTGAAACTTATTAATTTGATTTAAGTTTATCCTTTGTATAGTCGTACTACAAAAGTTGCATGATAGTTAAAAGTTTAAGTGTATGATAGTTAAAAACTTTGCACTATTCCTACAAAAACTTTATAACAATTACATCAAATTATTAAAAAATTGAAATACGGCAAATTCAAAAAGAATAAATATATCTGTTGTGGATGCTATATATTTATGTCATTGTCTATGAGACTTTATATGCCAGGGCTGGAGAATAGGCTAAACTAAACAGAAACGAACTGAATTTTATATTTTGAAGATGTGCAGAAAAGGGGCAGGGTGAGAGATTTAAGGAAAGTGAATTTATGAGATCTCCAAGAAAGTTTAGCCTGAGCTAAATGAAAATAGACCTGGTTGATGTTAGACTACAAATTTTAAAGATTCAGCCCTATTTAGACATAGGGGAAGGTCGTCCGGTATCGGACACCTTAGCTTTTTTTTAAATAAAAAAAAAGTATTCACCTGAAATTAATTTTAAAAGTCGTTGAAATAAACCTCAATAAATACTATATACATAACAAAATTCTTGTATAGTAATATTTGCTTTTACATGTTGTCATATAGGAAATAAAAAAAGTTTAAAAACTGCTATTTTTTAAAAGTGGAGGGTGGTATCGGACACACAGGAAAATGTTGAAATAATGCAATGTTATGACGGGACAAGTAATAAATAAGTAAATTTTTATTACTGAAAAAGTATGAAAAGCACTACATTTATTTTGCTTGATTAAAGTTGATCAGTTACTGTTCCTTTAATTTGCACATATCGCAGAAATAAAAAATGTCACTTCCTTCTAAACTAGCACATTTTTCATGGGCCCACCCTTGGCACTTAGAGCACTGTATCCAGTCTTCTTCAAACATTTCTCCACAAATAATGCATTCAGTCGTTGCCTGGTCATTATTTATCGCTTCAGCGCTGCAGATTTCAAATTTTAGTATTTTTTTCACTTTTTCCTTTCCTCTCTTCCTTTTCAAACTCGTTGATTCATTTTTGGTAGGGTTCATGTTTACCATTGGATCTTTATTGTTCATCATTGGGTTTTTCTTCATCCTAGCATTTTCTTTCAGAATTTTGGATTGTTTTTTGAATTCTCTAAGTTGTTTCTTTTTTTCAATTAATTCAATTTTTTCTTTTTTAATCCGTTGTTTGCCTTCTACCTGGCTCTTGTAAGGGGTTGATGTTAATATTTCGCTTTTTTCACCACGGTTTCCTCGTGATTTGAATTTAACACTGGATTCACTGGGTAGCGGTGAAATGTCTAGCAACGCATTTTCACCTACAGGTGCATGCGCTTGAGAAGTTTTTTCTACCGCCGGAGTTGACAGTGAAGTCCGCTCATCATCATTTTCATTGAACGCCGGGGTATGATAATCTGAATCTGTGAAGAGATCTAGTAGATTGTTGGGGCCTTGACTTGTAGATGGTTCAGACAAAGTTTCTTTATCAACATTAACTTCTTTGTTAACATTTGAAGACAGCTTATCTGGATTCACAGCACCACTCTGGTTTTCTTCATCGTTGATGAGGGAAGCACAAAAATACAAGTCCGTGAAAACGTTTCCATCAAAAGGATGGATTCCTGTGCACTTGAAACCTGACTGTGCTAATTCCATTCGGCAGATTGTCGAAAATGCCACATTAACCAGGTCAGCTATGTCTTTCAGGGCTATTTTTAAATTAGGGTATTTTCTCATCCACAAAGCACATGCTTCATTGTATGCATTTTTGAACGGCTTCATGACTGCTCTATCCAAGGCCTGCAACTTGTGCGATGTATGAGGGGGCAAGCTGAGCATATGAATATTATTTTGCTTAGCATAGCTTATAACATTTAAGTCCTTATGGCTGGAGTGTCCGTCCAATATTAATAAGACAGGATTTTTTTCGGACGGATTGACTCTTTCAACAAAAAGTTGCATCCACTTTAAAAACCCCTCTGCTGTGATCCATCCACTTTTTTGTCCATTAAAAATACTCCCCAAAGGCGCATCTTTTTTTAGCTCCTGGTCAATTCGAACCCGGGGGTAAACAAACAGAGGGGGGGACAAATAGATCACCCGTTGCGTTAATTGACAAAAGAATTGTCACGTTTCGGCCCCTTTCTGCCGACGTCAACTTGCCTACTTGCTTTTTCCCCTTGACTGACATAACTTTTAAGTTTGTTGTCATGGACAACAGAAACACCAGTCTCATCAGCGTTAAATATGTTTGATGGACTAAAATTATGTCGCTCAATTAATGCTGACAAATGATCAAAAAACCTTTTTACTTGAGCTTTGTTGAATCCAGCAGCCCTTTGCAGGCTAGTGGATTCAGCGGTCCTCAAGGCTAAGTCTTGATGACGGCTCATAAAATCATAATAACAATCTTTTCCAGCCATTTCTTTTTCCTTGCTGAAACGATGTTTAATTTTCATTTTTTCTTCTAGCTGGTAGACAAGCTTTTAAAACTCCTTTCTGGTAAGAGGCATTAGCTGGTTATCCAGAGTTTTCACATGGTTATACAGAATTTCTTCTGTTTTTTCATCGAACGTTCTTTGAAATGTAACCTTGTTGGCAGTGCACGGCTTAGACGTAACTTCTCCTCCCCCAGAAATTATTTTTATGCGGTCTCCTAAAGTACTTCTTGGAACAGAATAGGCATCACTCGCTTCCCGAATACTTAACTCTTTTGAAATAACTTTTTCCATAGCCTCTTTCATGTTTCCCTCCAACCATTTTCCACGAATTTTGGGCATTTTTATCTAAAAAAAAAAAAACAAACGATGATGTTAGACATGATTTTTGAACATAGATTTCATGTCCGATACCACCCTACTCGACTCTGTCCGGTACCACCCGACAGACAAGCAAATTGAAAAAATTTGCTAAATAAAAAGTAATGTCTCGATCACGATTATGCGCCTTAAACTAGTCGAGTACAATCTAAACTACATGTTAACAATGATAACAACATAATACACCTACTTGTTAATATCCTGTAACACAGCAAAGTTAACTTCATACACAGCGTCACGAGGAACAAACTACAAAATGCGCACTGGTAAACAAACCGCTTGGCACTTCAATCCAAGATGGCGAGGTCTCGTCCTCTCCGTCTTTGCACAAGTGGCTAGCGCTCGATTGGTGCTGCTACTATCGGCATGCGCCGTAACTAACCACTGTCCGATACCGGCGCTGTCCGATACCAGACGACTTTCCCCTAGGTTTAACATCGTGTAATCAAAAAATGTGTTTCTTATACAACAATTTGTTTTTTCATTGTGTAATAATTTAGACTTTCCTTGAGAAAAAAACTTACTTATTTTGGCTTAATTTTCCTACATGAAGAATTTATGAACTGCCACTTATAAATTCAGTTATATAAGTTATATTCCTGCCACTTAAAAGTGATAAATATCTTAAATCATGCATATGTTTTTTTAAACTGTTAATATACAAGAAATCTATATCAAAGGATTTTATATTTCAAATGAAAAGTTTGGTTTTAACAAATAAAACATGTTTTTTTACTTTATTTTTAATTGGGCTCGTTTATTAAATCTAGACTAATATAATTTATTGATATGAAACTATATATCCATGCATTGAAAAAAACTTATCTCTCGTTTCAGCACTGTAAAGAAGTATTGGGTGTAGAATTGATGGACGTAAATGTTGAGGATGCTAAAAAAATGTCTGTCAAGAATAATTTAACAAACTGTGAGTTCACACAAGGAAAAATTGACGATGTTTTTGCTCAACTTGCAGATAAAGTTAAAGGGAAAAAAGTAGTCCCAATACTTGACCCTCCGAGAGTTGGAATCAGTAAGTGAAGTCTTAATTTCTGGCTATATGTTATACTTTTATTTAATATTTGAAGAATGTGGTTTGAACCATTGGGTAAGTTGCACACTGTCTCGGATCAGGCTGTCCTCTGAGCGAAAAACGTCTCTTAACCAGCAATTTTTAGACACACTGCGTCAGCTCAGAATAGAGCACCAGAAAAGTAAGGGAGTTATCTCGTTTGAAGTTGTTTGTTAAATAAATGGTTTAGAATACACCAGTGGTGGCTAAGATAAAAAGATTACTTTGTGTTTTCATTGAAGGGTCAATGATATAAAAAGATGTAATATAATATTCCTCTCGTACAGCGGATATTTGTGTTGAGTCGTTAGTATAAAATCCTATATATTATTTTGATCTTTCAATTCAAAATTTTTATACTGTGGAAAATAAAAGCTGGTTGTGATCACTTAGATATAGGTTTACTAACTGAAATTAAAACAGTAAACAAATTTGTATTTTGTGTGTCTTATTTATTCCAATATTCGTGGAACCGGCAATGCTTCGCTATTAGATGATTTAATTTTAAGGGTAGTTATTCAATTTCATTACTTTAACTTAAGTAATCGAATTGCAAATGTTTTTTATGCCAGTTAAGAAAACTACAAAAATTTAGATTTATAGTTTGCAGCAAGTTAGTGCAATAAATTTTTATTGCATATGAGTAGCTACCACATTTTAATCTCTTTAATTGTACTTTAATTGTGAAATTAGTTGAGTAGTTTTTGAGAATATAGAAAAAGTAAGTGTATTGATTATTAATTATAGTTCTGAAGAATAATTACCTGATTCTAAATTAGCCAAATTGGTTTCAAATAAACATGTTTTAGTTCATTGTAGGCCTAACCTAAAATTATGTTCAGTTTTTTATCCAAATCAGCTGCTATTCATATTACGTAACAACCGACGTTTGAATTTAATTATAATGTATTAAGCATTTTTAATAAATTTTTGTTTGTATTTGCATTTAGTTTGTCAATCTAACCTAAAAAAGCTGTTTGTTAGTTTTGAAGAATAATAAACTGATTAAATATATGCTAAATAAAGTTGCTATGGTAATGAATGTAAACAAACATGTGTCCTTAAGCATTCTACCAGAACAGCTGTTTTCATGAGTTATGGTCTTGAGTTCGTAGAAAAAAATATGTTCAGTTTTTCCGAATTTCAACATTGTGAAACTTTTCAAATTTTTCTTTCCATAAAGCCCTAATTTGGACTATTACGAACATTTTAAAACAAAAAATAGCCATATTGGTCCAGCCGTTCTCAAGAGGTGTGCTTACCAATGAACAGCATTTAATTTTTATTTATATAGATTCATTTTTTAAATAGACCTTTATTATAATATTTTTTACCATATTTTTTTTGAATGTTGTCCTAAAATCTTGAAAAATGAAATCTTCTAAGAATTTTTTTTATGTGTATGAAGTTTAATTGCATGCAAAAAAAAACACATGCCTATTCCTTCGAAAAGATTTTATTTACCTTCAAACCCTCAGGAGGCAGGTTCACTGACTTCAAGATACTTTAACAGATGTTTTGCTAACAAGACAATAACGAGCCTATAGATCACTTGTTTTTCCCTGTACAAGTTTTATTATTATCAAGCAACAAATTAAAATCCATCTATACACTACAATATGGGTCAATTTAACAAAGAATATTGTCTTACAGCAGTTATAATAAAGGCTAAAAGAACCAACAAGGCTCAGGTCTACACTTTAATAAAATCCTAACCTAAAGGTTAGAAAACAAATAATTGTTTTAAAGTTTTAAATCAGCTGTTAATCGAAATATTAGAGCAACCAGCAAACAGCTGTTTTATCTGTTATTTTATGAAAGATGAGCTATTGCAGTAACCCTTATTGTGAGGCTTAAGGTCGGGAGCCGGAACACGTTTTGGGTTGTAAGTAAATATTTTATATACAGGGTGCGGCAGAAAGAACTCCCCTATTTGGCGAGCTAATAAAAACAAAACCAAGTAAGATAGGATATTTTTATTTTCATTAACAAAGAGTACACATAATGCCGTTTAAGAATATTAATGTGTTTTAAACAATACGTCACTCTACCGGCCTCACTGCCCCACATGAATTCAGTATAGGGAAAGCCACTCTATATAACTCTGTCCTCTCTGGTTCCATCATGACAATAATCCTTTCTTCAAACGAAATAATATACCGAACACTACAAACTATTAAACAATATTCGCCAAAACACAGTAAAATCTATAATACACACTGTATTTTTGTTATAAAAGTAAATAAGATGTTTGGAGTTAGGTTAAAAGAAATCAATTAATTTACAAAATTTTATCAGTTATATGTAACAGTAACAAATAATTCAATAAAAATGTTAATCAAAACAAAAAGTGCATCCCTTTTGAAAGCTTTGAAATAGGATCAAAATGCTCAACATGAGAAAACTCCTGATTTGAGGTAGAACATCTGATCTGAGACAGTGTGTGGCATAGCTTAATCTTGTTTTTCTTAAATACATTACTTTATCAAATTTTGCCCTATTTAAAATTTAGAACCTTAACTTTTTTACAGAGGTTTGAGAGATTAGCTTTTGTGTGTCTATAAAATTGCATAGAAATATAACACTCTTCTGTATTAACACAATCAGATGATTAAGATGAAGAGATCATTTTACAATAGATAAATTTTTTGTAATATATTATAGCTCGTGTATTACTTTGAAGTAATTTAGAAAATTTTTTTGCACAGGTCAGAGGATGATAATAAATCTTAGAAAACTAAAAGAAGCTGACAAAGTCATCTACGTCTGTTCCAACCACAAGTTACCTTTAAAAAATCTGTTGGATTTAGCGACTGTTGAGCCGACTGTTGACAACACCAATCCTTTTGTTCCTACAAGGATAATTCCTATTGATATGTCCCCTCATACGCTTCGTTGTGAACTTGTGATACTCTGTGAAAGGCTGGACATGAAAAAAATACCAAAACCTACGAGGCAGGCACCAGTAAAAGATCCTAAGAAGGATAGGCGTAGGAAAAGGAGACGAATTTCTGGACAACGTTTTAATACTCAAAATCAAAACCGTCAAAGATTTTATCGTAACAGTTTTGGGAATGGTTACGGTGCTCGTCCTAATAGGATAATAGATTCTATGCCAGTAAGTGCTAGGGATTCCTTATACCCTCCTCCCTTACGAGGAGCGTTATATCAAAACTCGCAAAGAGGTTTCCGTGATTTTCCTGCACGAGATTCTTTCTTAGGATCCAGATTTGATAACTTTGATGCTTTCGATGACTTTCCATCTGGTTCACGAGGTGGTATGTACAATGCCCCTAGGAATTTAATGGATAGTTTCAATCCTCGCTTTGAAAATAATTTTGATCGAGGTTCAAGTCTTGGTGGCATTTCGTCTCTCCGAGGATCTAGTTTGGGTGGAGGAGGAATATCATCTCTTCGAGGGCCTGGTATAGGAGGAATATCGTCTCTTCGAGGCCCTGGTATAGGAGGAATATCGTCTCTTCGAGGCCCTGGTATAGGAGGAATACCATCCCTGTTTGATGCACCCCGTCGGCCACCTTCAAACTTTGATGGTGATGTATCGAGGTACTCAGATTTCCGTCGTGATGTTGAAGATGCTATTGATTCTTCCTATCCACAATATAGAGATACCAATGTAAACAAATTTTCCCTTGCATCGGCCATGTTGGAAAGAGAAGAAAGAGCTTATCAGGCTGGTTTGACTCGAGGTTTAGTGAGCGGTGCATCTATTGCTCAGCAGCATGAAAGTCAAAGACAAAAGTTGAGACCTATTAAGAAGGGACGTGGCGGCGGAGGCGGAGGTGGTTCTTGGGTTCGGGGTGGTAGACGATAAAGTACTATTTTAAATGGTTTTAAGCAATTTTGTATTGTAAATAATACACTTAATTTAACAATGTATTTGTGAAGTCAATTCAATGTTAGCTAATAATAAATATAATTATATCTAGCTTACATATTTAGGTTAGTCTGAAATAGGAAGGATACAAAATTTAAACTAATATAGGAAATATAATTTTATATTTGTTATCTCCAAGTTTGCATAAGAAATAAATTATGCATTAAATTAATTGAATACTGTTCGTACTTATTTCTATACATGTTTGACAATGTTTGTTTCGTTTTAGTTATATGCTTTAATATATCATATATGTCTTAAAAATATGTAAGTTTTATCATAATCCACAAATCTATGCTGTCATAGGTTGCTAGAAAAAAAACATGCTTATAATTTTGACAAATTTTAACGTAGTTGTCTCTTGCTACATTAATAAAGCTATGTAGAAAATGAGTTATTTTTATTCATAAAATGAATCCTAGTTCTTCATTATCAATCCAGTGAATACATTATATTTTTCAGGAAACGAGAGAAAAATAATAGAAAACAATTCATAGAAACCAGATTTTTATTTTCACGTTTTGTAAAATCGTCATTGCAAAAAGGGTTATAGATCAATCTTTTTTCTTAAAATTATCATTAAATAAAATGCTAATTCGTAATACAAAAACCAAAAGTAATAACCTTATTTGAGAAACCCATATCCATTTTCACTTTTTGACTGATTGTTATTCTTCTAAAAGTAATTACATTGTTTTCTATAGAAACAACACTTTACAATGTTGTCAATAGCTGTTTCACTGCCAGTTTGAGGTACCATAAGCTTTCAAGCTTTTTAATGTTGTTTTCTTGAGTTTTTGCCAAATTTATTTAAATTTATTTATAAGACGATGAAAATGTTCTTATTCCAGTCAAAAGGAAGAAAGGTATGAAACAAGTAAAATATGAAAGTGAGGTAATTTAAGATGTGAGAATTGGAAGGTAAAAGTGGTTGATGATTTAGATTTTCAACCTCTCTTTTATACCAGAGCTCATGTAGACACTTATTTGCAACTTAATTTTTTCCTGTGTGATTTAAAATGTATATTGCAGTATTACACGTTCAGCCCATAAAAATTGTGGCAGATATTTACTGTAGTCATCTTTAAAGCGTACATAATATTGCGATCCACCTAAAGATGTTGTTTTCATCGGTCCATTGAAGGGTAGGCGGTGCATTTTTCCTTCATCAGTAATATCAATGTTTATATGTTGCAGTATTTGTTTAGCGTAACTTTTGTTCTGATGAGCAAAACGTTCATGATACAGCTGTAGAATATAATTTTCTTTCGAAAGATTCACTTGTGCAGCAGATGTTAAGTTTAGCGTTTGCATGTTCAAGATATACAATTCGTTACTTATACTTAAATACCCTGTTGCAACTAGTTTTTGGTTTTCTTTGCTAACTATTTCAACTTTTTCTTCATGTAATATTGTTTTGAAACCCTTTTTGGCCGCTGCTTTCATTGAGACTAGATTAATACTCGCATCAGGTAGGCCTACATACCAAACATTTTCTAACCTTGCATTTTACCATTCATTATTGATATATACTTTAACATTTACAGTACTATGACCATATATGCTAACATTACAGCATCTATTTTTACCAAGCCATATTTTCTCAGGAGTACAAAACTTGGTAAATGATGTTTATTAGGAGAAATGTGCTTTGAAGCACCAGTAATAAGCTGCAATGCTATTTTTACAATTGGTCTTCAAACTATATGCTATAAAAGCAGTAGTTTTACCTTTGGATTCAGTTTTAGGCTCTTCATTACCATTTGTACTCATTTTGAGGGACATTCTGCTGCCCAGTGACCAGTTTTTTCCACATTTTTGTTGCACGAGCAAGTTTTTTTGAACTCATTCTTTTTTATCCCTGATTTATCCTTAACTTTAGTGTCTTTTGCCATAAAAGCCACTTCAGTTTTATTGACAATTCACGTGCTTCGAATAAGTAGATTTAATTTCTACTGATCCATAGGGTTTGTATCCCACAAGTCTTTGAAATTATTGTACTCTCTTCCGAAGGTTACAATATTCGTCCATTCAATATCCTTTCAGATAACTTGTTTTCGTTGTGATTTTCTAATTCAGTATTTAAGTCGACAAATAACTTCTGCAATTTAGTTACATGAACAGTAATATCTTCTTTGTCATACCGTCTAGCTTGAAAAAATGATTCAATTAACATATGCAAACGTTATATACTACCATTGACTATGTAAGCATGAGTACTTATATAGTCAATAATACTACTACGTTCAAAACGAGCACATAGCTTAACCAAGACCATCTACAATAATTATTGTAGATGATCTTGGCTTAACTACAGTGACTGTAGGCTTAACCATTTATTTGTTGCATGAGCACAGACATGTTAATACTAATTCTGCTGTCGTTTTGTTCAGTGCACTTGCTGCGTTTGCATCCATGTTGGCAATTCCTTTTTTTGTTCAGAATTCATTTGTTTCGGGAAGTACAGGATAATATATTTCGATTCCCCATTAACAATACTTTCAAGGTTATACGCACGAAATACCATGTTTATGTGCCATTTCCATTTTGCCCAGTCTTCAGGACCTTCTAACTTATCAACTTGTATTTAGTCTAGTAAGTCTTTTTCAATATTGCGTGAGAAAATTCAATTCTGCGTGGACTGGGCCCATAACCTAATAGATTTTTATATTGACAAAGAAACTATTAACCCGCTTATTAAGTTTAATAGATATTGTATTTAAAGAAATACAAAAAATTAAGGAACAATACATTATTTATTTAGTAACACCATTATATTTAGATAACCTAATAGAACTCCGATCCAATGCAATATTTTGTTCCACTTAGACTTGTGCAACTCATGAAGGAGCCGTTCAGAAGATCGGCTCCCAGTTCAGTAGTTCACTGAAGGGCTCATTGTTTTCTTTCTTTACACCCGGTGATATGTGAAGCGTAAGGATTGTCGTTCAGTAGTCCACTAACTCACCCAATTTCCGGCTCTCATATCTTTTGGATATGTGCCAAATGAAGGAGTTGTTTCATAACATCTCAGTCTCAGTAGACAGTCGATGCCCGTGTTTTACTTCGTACAATTTATTTGATTGCGTGCTTAAAGTGAGGAACAAATACTTGTTAAAGTACATTGTCCTTGCAGTCTATATTTTATTAGTGTTGAATGTATATTAAACTAAAACCTTTGTATTAGTTTAATTTACTTTCCATTAATGTTCTTATTTATGAAGTGATCGTAGTTTTCTTTTTTTACCGAAATAACAGTTTTTAAATATTTATAATTTTATTTACTTTAATAAGTAAATCATATATGCGTGTATTAAGAAATTTGTATAAACTAATATTATAAAGAGGTAAAATTTGTTTGTATGTAGGGGGGGAGGGATCTCTAGAACAACTGAACTGATTGAAAAAATGGTAATAAAACGCTTTACTATCCCTGAGTAACAGCTAGGCTATAATTCATTTTGATAAAAACATTTTTTATTTCAATATTTGTAAATTTGGTCGGAAAAAATCCTAAGATTAGGCCTAGACTGGTGAATTATGAGCATAGCAACCAATTGAATAAAATAACACATAAAACTGTTTGCTCTAATATTTCTACCTGATAATTTAACACCTGATTTCAAATTTTGAAGCAACTATTTATTGTATTTCTAACTTTTAGGTTAGGGTTTTTGAACATTTAACACTATTTACCATCTTATCTTTTTGGTTATTATTAATCCTACACATTTATTATAAAGAAAAGATAACTTGATTATGTGTATAGAAGGTTCTAACGGGGATGGCGTGCGGAGCACGCAGTGGTTTCCCCTAGTAGCCTATGTAATAATATTGTGTAACTTAATAACACTGTGTTGTGTAACACTGTGTTTTAGTATTACTATGCTGATGTCAGGAGTTTGGAAAGCATTCAATGTTATGACTTGTATTACAATTTATAAATCACTCACTACATCTCATTCAATACGTTCTGAACTACTGAACTAATTGAACTACTGAACTACAATGGTGAACTAGTTCCTTTCACTGAAGGAGATTCACTGAACTACTTCAGTAAACTGAACGACATTGCCCAAGCCTAGTTCCACTGGAAATTCGACTTTTTTGGCGCTATCTATTGGTAGAGGCTTTGACTATGGAATCTAATAGACTTCTAAAGTAATAAATACTATTTATTGAAGGCGATTTTTTCCCGGCGCTCGTGCAGCGATCTAGTGGATTTTTGCGGTACTGCAAGAGCGGGGCTATGAAAGTGGCGCTACCTTTAGGGCTAGCTGCAGCGCGTGCGTTGGCCTGTCTCACGTAAAGTGGGGGGAGCCTCACTGTCCACAACATGTTGATTGATTCCTAGTTTCCTACCATCCTTTTCAACACTCCACAAGCCAGTCTAGTGCGCGCACTGATTTATCACTTGTTAATTTTGCTAAATAAACCGTTTCGATGTATATTTCGTTCAAGTACTTTCAAATTCATTCTATAAAAATCATGAGCTTCATAACAAGCTAAAAATCAAACTTTTCGTTCTTTTGAGTGATGAGAAAACATCACTTCACAAAACGAATGGCAGGTTTTATAAAATTAGGTTTAAACACCTAAAATTTTACAAATAAACTAAAATCATGTCTATCTATAATGTATCAAAATATGGAATCGTTAAGTTCACTCATTTCTGGAATATGAATTTTTAAAGTCCGTATTAGCTATAAAAACGGCAAAAATCTTGCCTACTTTCATGTTTCTACCCGCAATAAAAATTACTTAAAATCAAAACCCAAAATATCTGTTAACGCAAATCCTTCCTGTAGGATATGAAAAATATCAAAATGTAAGGTTCCGTCTTAGGGCCCTTTAAACTTTCATTGTGTTATTCAAGGAGCGTTCACAATATTTCAATACCTAGCTGTTTTAAATATTTAGATTTTCATTTTATTTAAATATAATACTCAATCCAGTCCAGCACTCAATTCATATTTTTTCCTTAAGAAGAACCGTGAAATAAGGTAATATTTTTTCAGTGCGGTAAATTTGATTACCGTGTCCTCTATTAATTATGTTTCTCAAATTACTGTCTTAATATTACAACTGAAACGATTTTCAAAACAGTTTTCTCTCCATCGCTTTGTATTCAATAAAGTAATACAAAACAATTTGGAGGATTGTTCTGGGTTTTTAATAACTCGAAAACGTGAGTTACAGGGTCGTATATAAAAAAAAATAGGCTACATGGTCATATTTTTGTGTGTTTTTATATATTTTTGCTATATTTTTTAAATTAACTGAATGTTTATAGCAAACAATTTTACCAAGGACAGTCATTAAAATACTCCAAACAAGTGTTGATGTTTGATGACATGAAGCACGGGTTGGAATACGATGAGTGAACACAAATGGGTAAACGCCCCCCAATAGTCAACTCTCGTTACGCCTATGCAAATGCAAGTAAGGACTGAACATGTTCATCACAAATTGAAAATTACGAGGCCGAAGGTATAATGCCTGAATTTAGCTGTATATAGCTATAAATATATGCTAAAAATACAGGGTGGTACACATGTCTGGGAACAGCTTAATATCTCAAAATGTACGAGTCTTATGAGGTAGAAATAAAAGCAGTTATTCACAACCATTAAAAAACCACTTTTTGGTGAGTTTGAAATTTTTGTCCACCATCTTGGAATGAATTTCATTTTTTTTAATGGGAAGGTAGTCGTGTGATACATGATTTTAATGTAAAATTTGACGAAAAAAACGATGGTTTAATCCGTTTTTGAATATCTCAATCCGTTTTTAAGTTATCGTTAGTCAAATGAGTGAAAACGCAAAATTGAGGCTCAAAATAATAAAAAAATAAATACCCACGGCCGCCGTGGGTAAAACAACATATTTTCTTCATCCAAACGCCGAAACTATGTTATTTCAAGAGATATCCATCAAACAGGTACAAAAAGTTTCTTCGAAAATGGTGCATCCGTTTTCCCGTGAAAAGCGAACAAAAACACGTCCGCGAGCGTTATCGACAGACAGACAGACATTGAGATAATGCTAGATTCGGCTTCTCTGGTGTATGAAACGTGAAAATAACCAAAAAGTAAAACATTCTAAGCAATGTACAGCTGATAAAAACTCTTATGTTATTTATATATATTAATTTTCTATGATGGTGTTATGTGCATGTTTACGAAGGCAGTTCACAATTAATTATTACATGTTATGTCGTTCTAGATATTTTTCCGGTTACTCGGTGCATTCTACTCTAAATAAATTCAATAACTGCTCCACTTGCAAAGAAGATCTTGTGGAGAAACGAGATGGATCTCACCAGCAACTGGACCATCAGTGCCAATCAACAGTAGCACCAGACAGTCATCTTGTAGTAAATAGGGCCTACAAAACTGAAAGTGCTAGTGGAGGCCTTGTTAACCCAAGCGACGAGACTTGCCAGGTTGCACATAAGGTGTTGACTGTTTTCGACAAGCACCTTCAAAAAACTATCCATCTCGTGGGAGTGCGGAAGAAAATTGTTTTAAAATGTAAACAACACATTTTTCAAAAATACCCCAGATGGCTGAAAGCTGAGAGCGAATGCGAACAGCATAGAAACTTTTTCTTGGATCGTTTGATAACTGCTAAACTGAAAAGATCCCTAAAAGACATGCCGAAGGACATGATGCAACCTGGTGGCGGCAGTACAAAGTCTAAAGTTAGGATAAAACTGCAAAATTTGAAAAATATTTAGTTTATTCGTCTTGTTTTTACTTGATATCTTTATCTTTATTTTCAGTATAGATTTGGACGAACATATATTTTTATTTTCATTATGAGCGAAGTGGTGATGGCAACAATGTATTGGAGCGTACCTGGTGTAAATTGCGCAACAATTTAAATGTTAAAGTTCCGAGACCTAAATTGACTGTTTTCAAGAAATTCTATACTTATCTTGCACCTACATTATTTTTTAATTTATTACCTCAGAACATAAAAACATGCCCTTATAAACACAAGTACCGGCAGCAGTTAAGGAAATTCTTGCAGGAGCTTGAATGTGTTGACCTATTTTATAACACAATAATTTAAATAATGTGTAGCTTTCTGTTCTCCTTAATTAAATCATGCGAGCCTTGTGTATGTTTTGCTTACGAGATATTTTTATAAAAACGTGTGGGTATTTTTGTTTTTGCATGTAGAATGTTTCTGAATGTATGTCGATTTAAGATGTACTGATGTGTATTTTTTTTAACTGCAAAAAATTTTGTACACATAAACAAATAAGAATAATGTTTATGTAAAAATGTGTATATGTGCATGTATGTAGGGGGGTGTGTGTGAATGTGTGTATATGTAAGTAGATGTATCGATGTAAAACTTGTATATAGCTTATTACGTATTTTATGTTCTGCATTTTGTATATTTATATTTCGTATGTTTTTTCAAAATATGTATTTAATTTGTGTTTTTTTTTCAAAGTTATTGTGAAGCTGCAGTAAAAGATTTTTGTTTTTAATAATGTACTAAGTAGTTTTATATATATTTCTGAAAGCCGGTCAGCTAATTCCTTTATTTTTCTTTTCTTTTTTTCTATATGTGTATATATGTATTTATGTTTTTATTATTATTTTTTATTGTTTTACTCACTACCTCAAACATGTATTTAAAACATCGAGGTAGCTTAAATTGTTATTCTTATACTATAATTGTTTTGTAAATATAGCTATTTTTCTTAGTTTTTTTAGTTTAGTTTTAGTTTATAGATATATATGATTTTAGTTTAATTATGTTTTTATTTTTGCAAACGTATTATAAATAGTAGACCCTATAAGGAGCAATAAAATATTCATTCATTCTTTGTACATTGAATAAAATTATTAAACCACAAAATTGTAACATAAATAAAAAAAGTCAAAACTGCGTTTAAAGTCAGTAATAAGTGAAATACCAGTTAAGGCAATAATTGGATTTGGTAAGTTAAGAATGGACATAAATTACGAATGTATAATTTAAACTAATTTAAAAACTCGTATAATTTAAACTATATAAACGGAAATAAACTACCTATAGACCCTATATTAAACTTTGAATACTTCTCTTTAAATTTAATTTGTTCGAAATATTATTGTTATAACGTCTGTTCATAACAGTATTGTCTGAATTTTTAATAAAATAAATATACAAAAGTAACATTAAAACATAATCAGGACATGTTTTTAAAGTGAGTCCTATTAAAATACATAACAATGTGCTACTTTCAGTTGCTCCTTAGAATCATATTAGAATACAAATAAGTGCGATACAAGTTTTCTAGCTTTGCATGATTTCATTCCTAACAGAAAAATATTTTTGTTCAGTTTGGAAGGCTAGATGTGCAGCAACCCTCGCTCTCACACTTACAGGAAATAATGTAGACTTAATTAATACCTTTGACTATGGAATCTAACAGAACAGTGTTGTTCAGCAATTTTTAAACCTAAAAAGTTTAAGTTGTATAACTATAAGGCTGAACATATAACTTGTATATTTATTACAATAAACGACTGCAAAAATATGTAAACAATTATCTTAATTAATTATAAAATTACGCATGGCTAAGCAAGGTCTGGCCGTACTAGCAGTCAAAGACAAAGATAATGATTAATAAAATAATACCAAGTGCTGGCAGTGCAAGTGCGGAAGAGAGAGAGAGAGCAGAGAGGGGTGAGTTGGTGACGTAACTGGAGGGATGGGGAAGAAGGGAGGGGAATTGACTGGTAGCGCTTCCTAGCGTGGGCACCTATCTCTCGCGCGGTACGGATTTCCCTATGCCTTGCGGGATCTATTCGTAAGATACATAATCAATGCGAGGAAACGAAGGAAGCTGGTTGGAAACACCAATGCTTACAATGCTTACTGTAACAACGCTTTCTCCCTAGCGCTACCTCGCGGCGCGATCATGTACTATTTTCACGAACACCTTTTTTCCGGCACACAACCCCCGTATGGATGCAAGATCTATTTATTATTCATGATCTATGGTAACACACAATTAATTGTTTGTACACATATTATGTACATAGGCAGCACTCATGTAATGTTTTTCTCCAACACACATTACTAGTGAAATAGGAGCAATAAAATGAAGAAGTATAATTGTTTTTACCAAGAATGCGCTGGCGTACCCTCTCACCTACAGTGACTAGATAGAGACAGTGTGGTCCAAGGTCTCTAGATAGAAAAGGTTATCTCATTCGGGAAATATCAAAAAATGTGGAGTGGGGGCTGTGACGTAGTTATTGGTACAACTAGTCAGTGATCAAAGTTCTGTCGTTTACGTTTATACGCGTTACTCATTTGTGAATGTTTGACGGCTTGTGTTTTTTGTTTAAACTTAAACTTTTTTTAAATTAGTGTATATAAAGTGTTTAAAGTAGAAGAAATATATTATTTACAATGCTTCCCTATTGCTTAATTAAATTGTAAGGGTAGTTATCCCACTGACTTAATAATCAAATTGCAAATAGTATTTTTTTGTATTCTCTTAAAAATACCTTAATATTACATAATATTAGGTTTACAGCTTGTGGGAAGTTAGTTTAATTTGTACTTATTTTATAGGGGTAGCAACCCCATTTCAACCCCTTAGATCAGGATAAAAACTATCCTATATTTAAAGTTGGAATAAATCACACATTATGAAAAAATGCATTAAGATCGATCGAGTAGTATCGGAGTTCATCGCGGACAAACGCCGAGACAGTGGATTTTATATAAATATATTCATTAGTATTATAAGATACTGTTTAGTATTTAAATATACAATTAAATATCAAAATAAAGATAAAAATGTGATATTTTAATGGATTTTAGTTTCATTTAGATTGTTTGTTTAGTTTTCGTAATAATTATTTTAAAACTCATGTATGTTTATGGTTTGCATGGTGTCAAATAATTTGTTTATTATTATTTTTTTAAAGTGAAAATATGTTTGAAAAATATTAAACAATTCATAGATATGATATATTTTATGTAAACAATATTTTAAACAGCATATCTCTAAATATATAGATATGTAACAACCGATGTTTTAATTAAATTTTAATACAGTAAGCATTTTTCGTTGATTTTTGTTTGTGTTTACTTTTAGTTTGTTAATCTAATTTAAAACTAGTAAAAGATGAAACACTTTTTCGAGACTTCGGCTCGTCCGGACAAAACACACGAATTGAATGAAAATTAATGTTAAACATTACTTTTTATTTGTTACATTTAGTTTAAAAAAATAAGTTAAAACGTTACCCCACACTGTATATTCAAAACGTTGATCCAAAAACGTGACACCGACGCTCTACGACTTTTTAACTCTCAGAGTCGTTTTTTTCTTACCTAAAAACATATAAAACGTTACCCTGCACTGTATTTTCAAAATGTTGACCCATAAACGTGACCCCGACGCGCTACAACTCATGCTAGAAAGCTCAAAAGCTTTTAAACTCTCCGCAATAAAATTACGAAGATTCTGGTACCACCAGAAGTTTTCTACGACGTCTGTGAGTGCTTGTATCGTGTTTACAGGTAAACAGATACAAAACAAAATATTATATGATTTCAATACTTCGGCATTATAATGCGAGCCGAAGTAAAAGCTGTTGGTTTTGAAGAATAATAAACTGATTATAAATTTGCTAAGTAAAGTTGCTATGGTAATAAATGTAAACAAACATTGAGTTGCTAAGCAGTTTTTTGTCCGAACAGCTGTTTTCGTGAGTTTTGGTCTTGAGTTCATATGAAAAAGCGTGTTCATTTTTTTTCCCCCCAAATTTGAAACTTTTCTGGGAATTTTTTCAAAAATTTCTTTTTATAAAAACCTAATTCGGACTATTACGAACATTTTAAAACAAAAAATAGCAAAATCGGTCCAGCCGTTCTCAAGTGATGCTTACCAACGAATAGCATTTAATTTTTATTATATAGATTAAAATGTATTATCGTGATTGCATTTTTTCTTTTTTATTCTGTCAAAAATATTAAATACAATTTTAATGACTGCTTTTTAGTTATACGATTTAAAATGTATTACCAAGATAGCTTTTTACTTTAAATTTTAGTCAGTAAAAATATAAATTAAAATTTGTATGATTATACTTTTGTTATTATTCTAAATTGCAAATTAATGACATAAACATAATGTTTTTGAAAAGGTTAAGATATATTCTTACAATTACAAATGTTGAAATGTGTAACTTAAGTATCATTTTAAAAAACTGCAACCCCAAAATAGTTTAATACATCTATTTTTAAAAAAATGAGGTAACTTGTACGACGAAACATACATCTTTCATGGTAGCGCGGTGTTTTTGTACTATAATGACGTCACTGGACAGGGAACGGGTCGAGGGGTTTAAGTTTGTTTACATGACTATGAGGTAACCTTTTCTATCTAGAGACCTTGAGTGTGGTCAACGGACGTCTTGTTTTCTATTGGCTGCGCCATATTGTTTCCATTTTTCTGCTTACTGTAATGTTATTTAAATAAGAATTAGTTCTTTTCGTGATATTACTGCTGTTATTTCATTGTTTTTCTTGCTTTTTACTTTCTCTACCTTATACGTAGTATATGGAGAAAGTATTGTTTTCATAAAAATGTTCGAATTTGAATTTTCAGTTGAATTATCTGTTTTGGTGCTCCCAGAACCCCAAAAAATTGTTTAGTGCAATTATCTGTGTTGGTGCTCCCTGAACCAAAAAATATTTTTAGTGGAATTTTTTATTTTGGTGCTCCCTGAACCCAAAAAAGTGTTTTTAGAGTGGTGTCTGTCTGTCAGTCTGTCTGTATGTATACACGAACAGAGAGGACACTATTGGTCCGATTTTCATGAAATTTGGTATGTAGGTACTAAACCCTAATATCTCCAGGCGTTTTTTTCATTTTTTGGAATTTTTAATTTTTAAGGGTAATTTACCCCTAAAAACCCATAAAAAACGACAAAAATGCAAATTTCTCAAAAACGGCTCTAACGATTTTGATCAAATTTTCAGTATTTATAGTGCTTAAGATGCCAAACAAAATGACACCACCCGCTTTTATCAAAACTTCGGCTTTTTATAATTATGGGGAAATGTTTAAAAATAAACAAGTTTGTGTTGTCAATCTAGCATCGCGACGGCGGCCGCACGGGGTAGCACCACGGTAGCGAGAACGGCCAGTAATTCAAAGGTCACGCGATCGAATCCCGCCTGGGACAATCATTTTTTTATACGATTGACGTAGGTAGAATATTATTTTTTGTTTTGTTCATAAAAGTAGTAAATAATATGATTTAAAACAATATTATTTTGACTACAGTAAGTTCGGAGAAAGTTTGTGTCAGTTAACTGATACCGTTTATTTGTATGGTTTTTCTTAGTTTATGATTTAATTATTAAGTTTATTAAATAGTTCAGTTGTAATTTAGTGTTAACTTAGTGAAAACTGAAATTACAGTCTATAGATAACTGGCCCTTTTAGTGGTTTTGACAGTATTAAGTACAAGTATTAAGAAGACAAAATGTAAATAGTGATGTAAACCAAAAATAAAGTTTGTACGCAATTATTTTTCATTGTATATGATTGTATTTATTATCTTCACTCCTCCCATTAACCTTCTTTATGGCAAAGAGTAGCCTATCTGGAGTACACTTTTAGCAGTAAGTAAGTTATATTATATATCATAGTACTCAGGAGATTCTTCAGATTTATTTGGTAGGTACATGGTTTATTAAATTATAGTCTACGTTTATCTCTTGACACTGTAGGCTATTATTAATTGCTTGAGTGTGTGAAAAGTGAAAACTATAACTAGGCCTACCTAATTCTTTCTGTAATAGCCAACTTACAAAATATAATGTGGTAGTCCTATAATATTATTTTTGTTTATAATAAATTAGACTTCGTTGTATGCCTTTTTGGAACATATTTTGTTTGTTTTAACCTTTTAAGGTAAAATTTACAATACGCCTACTTGCCATATTTTTTCTTTTCAATACGGTAGCCTACTTACTAAATAATGTGTTTTCTATATTTTTGTGTAGGCCTATTTAGAATATATATTAGGCTTTATTTGATGCCTTGTCGGAAACATATTTTGTGTTTTTATGAACTTTTTTACACTTGGAAAAATTAATAGGCCTACTAGTTTTTAGAATACAAAATATGTATAAAACAACACACAAAATTACACTTGAAGTTATTTTTGGGTAGCATATATATAT
>JAGFPH010000092.1:391245-403135 GCA_018207615.1 Philaenus spumarius
AGTTACAAAAGCAGATAAAGGAAACGCAATAGTGTTAATAAAAATAGAAGATTACATCAAGAAAACGGAAGAATTTATAAACAAGACAGAATGCAAAAAAGAGAAGAAAGATAGAACTGAAACATACCAAAAAGAAATTAAAAATATTATTAAAAAATCACATAACCTATTGGACGAGAATGAATACAAATACATTAATATGAACCCTAGCCTACCAATAATGAGATCTCAAGTAAAAATCCATAAGAATAACTACCCAATTAGGCCTATAGTAAATTATACAAGCGCACCAGCATACAAATTGGCAAAACATATAGCAAACGTCATTGGAAATATGGGATTGTTAAAAAACAAATTTATAGTAAAAAACTCACTAGAAGTGGCAGAAAAATTAAAAGTACTTGAAGTTTCAGAAGAACATAAACTAATTTCATTTGACATAGAGAACTTATATCCATCGATACCCATAAACGAAACACTAAACATTTTAAAGAGTTTGTTAAAAGAAAATGGAAGTAATATAGAACTAAATAAAGAAATTATGCAGGCTTTAACAATAATACTACAACAGAACCAATTTAAATTTAACAACACTGTGTACAAGCCGAAAGATGGATTGGGTATGGGAAATCCATTATCTGCTATACTAAGTGAAATTTTTATTCAACATTTAGAAGAAAAATATATAGAAAACATTTTGCAGAAACATGAATGCTTAGAATACATCCGATATGTAGATGACTCACTATTAATAATAAAAGACAGTCAAGATAATAAAGGAGAACTAATTTTAGAAAAAATAAATCAAATCCACGAAAATATTAAATTTACAATGGAAAAAGAAGAAAACAGAACGATTAATTTCTTGGACTTAAAAATAACCAGAAATAATAAACAACTAGAATTTGGAGTTTTTAGAAAGGACACATACACCGATAATATAATTAATGCACATTCAAACCACCCAATGGAACACAAAATGGCAGCTTTTCGATACATGATTAATTGACTATATAGTTTACCGTTAAAAAGGAAAGCACACAAAGAAGAACTAAACACAATATTTAAGATAGCTGAAAATAATGGATACGAAAAGAGAACAATAAGAAAATTAATTCGTAAAATAAAACAAAATTTAAATAATAAGACCAAAGTCACAAAGAAACAAGAAAATATCTGGGCGGGATTTACCTTCACTGGAAAAGAAACATAAAATGAAAAATTTTTTTGGGAAATTCAATGTTAAAACTGCTTTTAATTCGAACAACACCATAAATAAAAGATTAAGCAAGTCTATAGAAGAAAGGGAAGCATACGACAAAAATGGAGTATATAAAATAAAGTGTAAATGTAACGCAACATATATAGGCCAAACAGGACGAAAACTAAAAACAAGATTTAAGGAACATATTAGATCTTATAAATATGAAAAAAGAGATTCAAATTACGCAACACACTTATTAAATGAGGGTCATATGCCATATGAAATGAAAGAATCAATGAAGCTCTTACACCAAAGTAACAAAGGAAGACGGTTAAATATAATGGAAAACATGGAAATTTTCAAATTAAAAATGAACGGAGAAAATATTATTAATGAACAAATTAACAGTCAATCAGAAATAACTTTCCAAACTCTAAAATTGTTGAAAATATAAAAAAAAAAAATAATAACAATAATAAGATTTATTACATAACATATTACATAACGTGTTGCATAACAGATTACATAACAGATTGCATAACAGATTACATAACAGATTACATAACAGATTACATAATAGATTACATAAGAAGCAGCACCAATAGTGGACTTTAAAGTTAACAAATTCAATTTTGCTCCGATATTTTTTGAATTATTTATTTATTTCAGTTAAAATAATTTTATTTTGAGTTCAGTTTTGTTCATTTAATAATTATTTTAACAACTTTAATTAGTAAGTGTACATATTTGTGGTTTAAACATCGACGACCTAGGCATAACCCTAGTAGGCCATAAGCCTACAACAATGAATAAAGTTAGGCTTAAGCCTTCTAATTTAAATGTAGTTAATAATGAAAAGGATATACCGGTACCTACTAGCCCATGTGTAAATAACTTAACAAATAATAATACTGTAAATAATCCTGTAAATATGCAATCAAATGTTCTTGAATTAATGGAAAAGCAGACGGCAGATGAAGGTTTTATACTACCAAGTAAGAGAAAGGCGATTTCTGTTAGTAAACTTCAGCCTGCAAAACGGTATGTACTAGATTTAGATGAACTACATTCGAAAAATAGATTTGAAACTATAAAGCTTGATGAAAATGATCATACATATGCTACATGTGAAAACACTGATATGGATGCAGAGTCTAGTCAGTTAAACTCAACCGATAGGCCTGAACAAAAACTTAAAATTCCACCAATATTTCTTAGAGAAGCAAATAACCATCAAGAAATAATAAAAGATTTAAAAACTATAGTTTGCTGTGATTTCTCTACAGAAGTGAGAGGAAACACATTAAAAATTAACACTCAAAGTATTGAAGATTTCAGAAATTTAACTAAATTTTATGACAACTCAGGTATTAAATACCACACTTTTAAAGCCACTCAAGACAAAAATTTAGAAGTCATAATTAGAAATGTCTTACTCGCTTACAAACGAAGAAATTAAAAAGGAACTAATCGACCTAAATTATCCCGTCATAAATATTTGTAGGTTACTAAATAAAGACAAATCACCTATTCCCTTATGTTCAGCAGAAGTAGAAAACAACGAAAATGGCAATGAAATATTTAAACTTAATAAGCTTTGTCACTCTATTGTGTCAGTTGAACCAAAAAGAAAATCAAAAAACATCCCTCAATGTACAAGATGTCAAAGGTTCGGTCATACCAAAAATTTTTGTCGTTTGGACCCTAGGTGTGTGAGATGCACAGGTCAACACCATTATACAATGTGCCCAAACAAAAAAGATGTACCTCCAACATGTATTAATTGTGGTGAAAGCCATTCAGCAAACTTTCGTGGTTGTCAATATTATCAAAATATAAAAAACAAAATTGGCTACCAGAAATAACAAAATAAAGATTTAATACCTACATCAAATAAAACATCAGGTGAACATACGAGTATAAATATTAATAGTGACGATTGGCCTAAATTAACTAGCCATAAAAATCACAGTCCTCATAATGAACCTGAAGTTAAAAATAAACCATCTACCTCATCCTATGCCAAAATAACAAAATTGAGAAAAGATGATGAACCAGATACAAATATTGAGTCGAGTTCTGGTTCCCTAGAAGACATCATTCTGAATTTAGTTAAATCGTTCATGCCCTATATCAAGACTATTATATATAAAATTATTTCTAAAGTTTTACACAATGAATAAATTTAAAAACTATACTTTTCAAAACTTAACCATCCTAAATTGGAATGCAAATGGTTTAAAATTAAAACAATCTACTTTCATCTCATTTCTAGCCAGGCATAATATTGATATTGCATGCATTACAGAAACACATTTAACTCCATCACTAAATTTTAAAGTTGGTGGCTATTGTGTTTATCGTGAAGATCGGTTATTACCAACTGCCTCTGGAGGTGTTGCAATTTTCATTAAAAGGACACTTGATCACAATCAAATTATATTACCACCTGTCATATCAATTGAAATAGTAGCTATAAAAATAAAAGTTGAAAATGGCTCAACAGTAAATATTATTTCGGCTTATAAACCACCAAATCGGAGACTTTTAAGTAATGATTTACAAATCATCTTTAATGACGATGTGCCTACACTCTTGCTAGGCGATCTTAATTGTAAACATCAGCATTGGGGTTGCAGAGCCACAAATCCAAATGGAAATCGTTTATTGAATTACATATCAAACAGCTCTGTTAATATTTCGGCACCAAATGAACCAACTTTTTATCCGTTCCAGCTACATTCACAGCCTGATATATTAGATATTGTATTATACAAAAATTTCATGCAACCAATATTTCATCAGACGCTTACAGAACTAGACTCGGATCACCTTCCAGTAATATTAACATTTTTCATACAACCCAAATTAAATTCTCACAGAGAAGTCTTAATAACAGGACAAGTAGACTGGGATACCTTCAAATACGAGCTTGATAAGTCTCTAACCACACCCAGCCATTTAACTACTGTTGAACAAATTGATGAAGTGGTGCATCATTTAACCTTTACAATTAAAAAGTCAGTACAACTAGCTATAGCTAAACCCTTTAAACCTAAAAATACAAATTACCTTCACCCTCCAGCTCGAATATTGTACCTAATAAAAGATAAACATAAAGCTCGTCGGCAGTGGCAAAGATATCGACTGCCCTGGATGCGCAAACGTTTAAATGAATAAACAAGACAAGTAAAATCAGAATTGGATCAGTTAAAGTTTGATTCTTACCAGAAATATATAAGTAATATAAATCCAGGTGATTCAAATATGTGGCAAGCTACTAAACAGATTTTGAGTAAATCAACAGTAATTCCTCCTCTTCAGCAGCAAAGTCAACTATTTCAAAGTGACGAAGAAAAATGTGAAATTTTTGCAAATCTTTTTCAAAATTCATTTTCTCCTAACCAAATTAATGAGCCTAATACAAGTGCTAAAGTAGAAGAATTTACTAGTTGCTTTAAAGAAATTAGCACTGCAGAACTCCCAAGAAAACCCGTATCTTCTTCGGAAATAAATAACTTAATTAAATCACTGCCACATAAAAAATCTCCTGGTCATGATCTTATTACAAATGTAATTTAAAAAAATTTAACAAGCAAAGCTTTAGATTTATTAGTCGCAATATTCAACGCTTGTCTTAATATAGGCCATTTTCTATCTTACTGGAAACATGCCGAAGTTATAGTCATCCATAAACACGGGAAACCAGCAAATAATCCTTCAAGTTATAGACCGATTAGTCTCCTACCAAGTTTGTCCAAAATATTAGAAAAGGTTATCCAAAAACGAATATTACTACACACTGATGGCGCTACAAGTATTCCACCCCATCAATTTGGTTTCCGTCCTAAACATTCTACAACTCTTCAGTTATTGAGATTATCAGAAAAAATTGTTCAAGGCTTTGAAGATAAAAAGCACTCAGCTGCTGCATTTTTAGATGTAGCTCAAGCGTTTGATAGAGTTTGGCACGATGGGTTATTGTATAAGTTGTATAATATAGGTTTGCCATTTTACCTTATAGAGATATTGAGATCTTTTCTCTCAAACCGCACGTTTGCTGTTCGTATAAACTCTTCCTTTTCAACGATTAAAGACATTAAAGCAGGAGTTCCACAGGGATCAATTTTGGCTCCATTACTTTTTAATATATTTGTGTCCGATATTCCAATCCCCCAAAATTCTACTTTAGCGTTATATGCAGACGACACAGCAATAATTGTTCAAGATCACGATGTAATAACAACCTCATCACTTCTACAGTCATGTATCGACACACTTTTGGCCTGGTTTACTAAATGGAGAATTAAATTAAATGCAAATAAATGCGAGACAAAAATCTTCTCACTAAGAAAGTACGATGATCCTCCGAAAATAAAAATATGCAATACATCATTAAACTGGAACCCATCAGATAGTTGCATTAAATATTTAGGAGTATATCTTAACAAAAAATTAAACTGGACTGCTCATTTAAATATTAAACTTAATCAAGCATATATGCAAGACTTGCCCAACTCTATCCTCTTATAAATCGGAAATCATCACTAAATGCATCTTCAACAGTGCTGATTTATAAATCTATACTACGACCATTGATGACTTATGCCTGCCCGGTATGGGGTTTATCCTTGTGCTCATCAAAAATTAAAAAATTACAAGTATTTCAAAACAAAATTCTACGTATTGCTGTTAATTCCCCTTGGTTTGTAAGAAATGAACAACTCCACAAAGAACTAGGTATAGATCCTATAAGTGTCTTTATTAAAAAAGTTACAAGAAATTTCATGATGTCATTAAATTCTTCCTCTGGTGCAGTGTTTTTTAACCTTGGACAACCAATAACTTCAAGACTCAAAGCTAGACTACCTCAAGACTTGTTAGTAGAGATACATGCTTAGTAAAACTCTATTCCAATCTATTTCGTTATCTAATGTAATTTTGTAATTTTTTTTTCTTTTCCTGTTTTCTTTTACTAAATAATATTATTCATGTCACAGGGTGACTTCAATGAAGCGAACCCACTAATGTTATGGTACCATTGTTACAATTTCTGTGCATAATGTAGAAACATTGAACCGGAAAATAAATATATATTAAAAAAAAAAAAAAGCACCAATAGTAGGAAGAGAGGGGTGGCTAACTATATCTAGACGATTCCATAACGGATGAATCCAGTACTGAAATAGGTCTCAATAATGGAGGAACTCCGAAACGCGTCAACAAACTTTAGTGAAAGTGTTACGTTAGGATTGGCAGAAAATTGTACTAAAACTTAATAATAACTTATTTTTCCTATCCACATCTAAAAATGTTATTAGTATAGATTTAACAAATATTTTGGATGAAAGTTATATCTTGTTGACCCGTGCGAATATTTCGCAAGTTCGGAGTAGGCCTACATTTACCTGATTTAACACGTTGATTTAATCCTGTTAATTAAGTTTATTTATTTACATTGGTTTATAAATAACAGTTTCCCTATACAATCTTACAGTGTAAACAATCTAACTAACAGCTGTCATGCTAGTCAAACAGATGGTTAATAGATGGCGCCTTTCATTCGGAACATACAAAGTATAATATAAAACTTATAAAAGTTTTTTAATCAATTTTTGTTATTAAAACATGAATTTTAAGCTGTTTGTCTATTTTTCCGGTGTAGCGGTTAAGGAAAGCTTTAAAATGATGCCTCATTCATGTAACTTAATGACAGTGGCGGCTCGTGAGTAAAATGCTGGGGGGGCACACACCACCGGGGTGTCTGAATATTTTGTGTATTTTAGTGAGTTTTTAAGGCAATCTAGGTATTAAATTAGTGATGCCATATGTTTCTGAAATACTTATCATATGTAAATCTGAAATACTCTACTTACATACCTTTAGTTATATTGATTTATATTTAGTATAGGCCTAGAGGGGCCTAAATTCTTGAGCTCGATCCTATGTTCTAGGTTCTTAATTCCATTACTAATAATAAAATTCACATCATTGGAAACAGGCAAGGCCATTATGAAATACTAAAACACTAACAAACACTAACTCGATTAACTCAACTACAACTAGGCCTATTTACATACCAATCACTCATTCGATAAAACAATGTACACACAATGGCTGATTTCACACTTGGCGACACGACACCGACTCGGTACCGACACGATAACGACCCGATACAGCAATAATACCGATATCGTCACGATATCGGCAGACGTATTTCACATTCACCGACTCGACGCCGATACCGACACGGCCAATTGTACAAGCTATCGTGTAGATTGACCCAAAAAATACATAGGACAAACAAGGATGTTCAAAAAAAGTTTAAGGAACATAATCCGTCTGCCAACAAATTACATAGCTAATAAAAAAAGTAAATGTATGCTGTCGTGGAACCCCCTTCAGGAACGAAGTTCATCACGTCTTTTCTTCAATTCTTTTACCAGCCTTAACGGCAACATAAACACATAATTTTATTCTTTCAATTGCCGTTTATTATTATATTGTTTTTTATACAAATATTTGCTGTTTCCATACGTTTAATGTTATTATAATAAAGGTGTAGAATTAATTATAACATCAAAGCTAAGATGGTAAACACAGTTAAATGTCCATTAATTGTAAATACATCCAATAAACATAAAATGTTGGTTCACTGTCTAGGCCTAACCTAAAATTATTGTGTGTTTGTTTAATTTATTTTACCTACCTTAACGGCAAAATACATACAATGATTTTAGGTTCAAGGCCTAGACTTAAAATTACTTTCTAGGCCTAACCTTGCATAAATACTGATAAAATGTATGGGACTATAAAAATTATTTTCCGATATCTTTATTCGGTGAAAAATTTTTTGTTCATGTCTTCAGTAAAAAAACAAACATGGCTTACTTACCACAAGTTCAATTAATGTCACAACTTCATAATATTTAAAATGAGCCATATTTATTATTTATCTAACAGAAAAAATATTTAATAGAGGCCAAATTATTATTGATTGATTACCATAGCAACCAGTAAACAAACTGAGACGATATCCTACCGATAAAGAAGGGAGACCAGCAGCTCGCCGACATGTCGGCGCCTGTAACGACACGACACCGATATGTCGGTGAGTGTGAAAGCTACTCTTAAGTTTAAGTTAGTTTTCATGACCGACAACATCGTTCCGATATCGTGTCGGTGCCGAGTCGGTGTCGTGTCGGCAAGTGTGAAATCAGCCAATAAGTCAACTGGTCACCAAAACAACGTATTCTGCAACAGCAACACCAAGCAGACGACAGATTATACTAGATACGTCGCTTTGCGCATGCTCGGACGCCGTCCTAAGCTTTCCATAAGGCACAAGCTTTGACGCGTCATAGCACCAGCAGCCCCCACCACTACCACTCTTCATATAACTGCATGGTGGTGTATTGGGACGTTCTGGCCAGTGCCCCACGGCTACAAATACAAACTTCTCGCGCTATTTTTGCTTGTTTTTTCCTACATTTTCGATGTATGTGATTGAAAAAAAAACACTTTGGTTAATTATATGTATAATTATAATTGAATGGGTACGGTATATAATTTTTTTTCTTTTTCAAATCTTTTGGAGGGGCGGCGTCCGAGAGCCCTTATGGGCAAGCCGCCACTGCTTAATGATGTATTAAGGAAGTTATGGCGTACCGACAAAAAAATGGCCTTGAGAAATAATATATGCGATACTCTTGAGTCTGTAGTCTATAATGTATTTATGTTGAAAATAAAATGACTGGAAAATAATTGGTAACAATCACACGCAGTACTCAGTTGTGTTTGATTTATAACTACCGTATTATTTTTTATAACTAAATATTTTTTGATATTATGAATATAACTTATAAGCTTAAATATATAAGTTCAGCCAACATTAAATGAAAAGGACACTATGAGATGTAGTGCAGATAAAGTTGCAAAGGACTAATGACGCCGTAATCTTAAGGGCAACGTTTAGTCTTAATCAATTTATTTTATTAGTAGAGTATAAAAATTAATAATTAGTCTTGTATGGTCTTGTAGTAGCCGTATTATTATCTCTTGGTATTATTATCTCTGCGTAAGTCTTAGTCGAAGTCGACGCCATTTTGTTAGTTGGCGTACAGAACAGAAGACGCGTTGCTGAAACTGAAAGGTCAAACGTTTTGAGTTTCAGCAATTTATTGGTGTTGCTACTACTATTAGATATTTTTCTTCGCGATACCTACGTAAGTTTTATTATTTATGTTTGTTTAAATTATTGTTTAATAAGTGTTTTTATTTGCTATTTTACTAATGAGAATAACCCAAGCCGGCTCTCGCTTGTGCTAAAAGTTAAATGTAAGAAATTATAATTTAGCCTACTTATTGTGATTTTCCAAATTGGGAGATTAACTCTTTTATTTTAAATTTAAATACTTATGAGTATATTTGTAATAAATGGATGGTCTTTGCTGGGCACAGACGAAAGTAAGTAATAGGCTATGCTAACCAATTAGTCTAGTCCACAGTCATTGTTTAACCCTTTCGGCGCCAGGCATCTAGCGCGGCTGACTAGCCTAAACCGCCACGGCCTAAATCACTGTTTTTGCAGTACTCTAGGCTATATAAAGCGTTCTAAAAACCTTGCTATTGAGGCTAGGGCAATTTTATTTTTTATTTTTTTGTCTTTAGCTATTCTATAAGATAAACATATGCAAACAAAGTTTAATTCAATTTGTAACTTATATTCAAAAAGTAATAAAAACCTTAAAAATCAAATTTTGTTAAAAAAATATATAGGCCTATTTTGAGCTAAAAAATCAATATAAACAAAAAATATTTTATACATAAAATTAATTTTTATATTGAAGTAAATGTAATAATGAAGCCCTGTAACAAATTTTAAGAGAATGTAGGCCTAATGATAAACAACAAAGAAAATTTTTTTTTTCTAAAACATGGAAAAATCGATTTAGATTCTATTCTTACCTTTATGTAAGTGTGGACGGTGCAGACTCTATTCTGTAGATGTTTGATCAGTTAGTATTAGTTATTTTGTAATACGTATCCTAGTAACACATTAAAAAATAAAAAACAACTAAAACACTAATCCACAATAAAAAACACAATTAAATAGGCCTAATACAAATAGAACGTATAAACACACTATGATCAGTAGCTAGTGACAGATTGTCGTAAGTCAATCACACGACTTCGCGCGCAAAAAAACCCAGCTGTATATGTTTGTGAAACAGTAGTACCAACATAATAACATTAAATATCCTTTAGTTTGTTCTTTTAGGATAACAAAACACGAAACTAGGACTCTCTATCTGTTTAAATAACGAAATTATATCGATTTTACAAAACGTCCGATCGATCGGACGTTGGCGTTTTTCTCCGGAAATTACGACATCAGATCAATCCGACGTTGGCGCTCAAAGGGTTAAGATTACAGGTAACATTTGAGTTTAAACTTGGAATACTCTTCTACAACATTAATTGGTAATTGTGCTGATGAGAGTGACCAAAGGTTTTGGGAAACTAGACATTAAACTGACTCAAAAATCAAAAACAATTTTTGCAGGAAATCAATATAAATTATAGAAATTGTGTTGCCAACCTACATTTAATTCTATTATTCTTTGATAAACTCGAGTAACTAAGGAGGGTAACTCTATGTTCAGGACGATAAGTTACTTTATGTTGTGGAAGGTTATTTTAATGTAGCGTGTTTAAAATTAGTTATAAGTATGAAACAAATTTAAAAACATATAAGTTAGGTAGTAGGCCTATATTAATTATTGTCTATGTAGCCTACTTATAACAGAAACATAGGCTAAGCATTAAAAAAAATTGCTTTAAGTTATAACTTATAGTCTTTATTCACAGTAGGCCTACTTATGTTTACCTGCATTCAACATCCAATATTATCATGTGTTTAGGAAATACACGCCAATGTGTTATGTCATACAACTAAATTACATTCTTTTTTAATTCTTGTAAGTTGGCAACATAGGCCTATATCCTTTATAATGGCTGGCGTGTCATTGTATACTTCCGCTCCATTTTCAAGCACCATGTTCTTGTATTACAGACACTAAACACGTAAATAACAAATAGATCTATACAAAAAACAAACAAAAAAATAAATGTAAAATGTTTATGCATCTTATAAAACATGGATTAGTAAAATATAAATAATAAGAATATAATTTGACATTAAACAACGTTGTCAAATTAAACATTACATGATTATTTAAGAATTAATTTTATTGATTGCGTCTAAATAGGCTGTGCATTTGGTAGTGATTTTCAAAATGAATATTAATGCAAATTAGCATTGACTACACTTCTAAAATTAGTAATAATAGTCTACTATTAGGCCTACTGGGTCAACTTTAAATTTTATGATATTATAGTTAGAGAATATATATATTGAACAAGAAGTAATTAAAATACATGAAAGTAATTGTCGGAAATTATTAATAATTATGAAGACTTAGGCCTCTATACATTAAAAGTCGTCTGTATCAGTTTCTAACGCAACAGAGTAGGCCTACTGTGTAGCTGAAGTTTCCAATTTGTCAGGACTTTTTACCGACGTAAACCTCGCTGATAGCATAGATCATGAATAATAAATAGATATTGCATCCATACGGGGGCTGTGTGCCGAGAAAAAGGTTGTCGCGAAAATAGTGCATGATC
>JAGFPH010000092.1:403145-455286 GCA_018207615.1 Philaenus spumarius
ATAATAATTAATTTACTTGTATATAATATAGCCTATGTTTAAAAATTGGAAACAAACTGTGACTAAAAACTATAAGTAAGAACTTCAGTCTACTGTAAATTTTTTTAGTTTTCGCGTATATATTGAACAAGAACTAACGATAACACACAGAAACTAATTATTACAAACTTCACAAAGATACATATTTACTTTAGAACAAGACGGCCATTACATATAAGACTGATTGAAAGCAAGTCTCTACGCTGATAAAAGGGCGTGGACTATGAACATTTTTATCGCTTGATGAGCTTATCTACAAAATTTCCGACATTTAGTTATTTGTTTATTCGTTAGTTTTTGTTCCAATTACGCAATCATTAAAAAAAATTGCCTAAAGTCTAACTTTTAGTCTTTAGGCACAGTATGTTCAAAAGTTTAAACATATATAAGTTTGTATATTAATTATTGACTATGTATAATAATGCTTCCGACACCTAGTTTTTTGTTTTTTAGTTAGTTCTTGTTTAATATATTGTGTAACTAAAATATCATAAAATTTTAAGTTGACCCAGTAATAGTAGACTGTTACCCTACAATTAACCTTTTGCGGTGGATGTACCGTGTCTTTCTTGCAATGTTGTAAATCAGGTGCAGATATTCTGCAATTTTATGTCTACCACAGCGTTTACAGTCGTACGTATGTGGGAACAATTGGTGCATTAATGTATCCTACTGGTTGTGAATGAATAAGCCATGTATAAGTTTGGGTGTGGGAAGTGTAATTTTTGTTCTGTACTGTTACCAATAACATTATTTTGTATAACAGAATTGCAACCCTAAAAAAAAAATAGCCTTAAATATTAACTTACAGTCCCTAGTCACAGTAGGCCTATGTTTCCAGTTGGAAAACTTATATAATAAAGCAAAGCCTAACAACGTGTACAGTATCTAGTCAGTCGCTAGTGTGTTTCCAGTTTGTGAACAAATATAACTTTAGTGACACTTGTTTCTTAGTTTTCTAAAAAAATGTCTTCAGCTGATGCTACATTTTTTTCTAACATTACATGTTGGTAGGACTTCTTACTTTCAAAAATATCTGACAACGCCTGATACAATATTTACAGCAAAATGGCTCTCACTTGTGTATGTTAATTTACCTGTTCAGTTTTTGGTTTTTTCATTTGTTCTGTAATAGACCCTGTACTTGTTTAAGATTGTTAAAATTTGATTTCGATATCTGTGAAGTGTGTTGTTTCTTAATATATATATAAAGAAAAAATTGGAATGTTGTGTGCTGCCACCTGCGATTACTCAGAACTACTAGCCCATAGGCTGTTTACTCATTATAACTTCGAGTATATTGTACATCGGTGAGATGAATACTTTTAGTATCAGTACCGGGAGACTACGCTTTGTTCGGATAAGACGAAACATTTATTTGATAAGATAATAATTTAGTAAATTACAAAAAAAAAAGTATTATATATATACACACAATATAAACACATTTTATGTATACGAAGAAACACATTTTAATACACAATATACGCTACATATATATATCATATGGTACATATCAACTTCCATATCGATCGGGTTTTCTGTTGTCATTGGAGGAGCAGTAGAATGATTGTTCAGAACTTCTTTCCATACTTTGTTGCGGGTGTGTGTGGGATTTGATGGTGGTAAAACCACTTTCAAGCCATTTCGATTCTTAACTCTAAAGTAGGACACCTAAAGCATGCCATGCATGAAAATCGTGGTGAGCAGAATCATTCCGACAAATTTTAGTGTTTGTCCTTGGCTCTTATAGTATGGGAAACTGATGGCGCTGCATTGTATTTCCGAGATGAGACTTGCTTAAAAACAACCTGAGTATATGAATCAGCTGTTGTTTACAAATCAAATAAATCAGGTGTTGTTAAAAATCAAAAAAGATTTGGTTGAGGATAGCATGGGAACATTAGAAGCCACTGGGACGAAACCCTGATTTATCCCAGTCTAGTGACCAGCTCCAATCAATTCCTCGTGGCCTCCTTGCGCGAAAAAATTTTTTGTTTGAACAGTGCTTATTTCAGAGGGTAGGCCTATTAGATTTGAATAAATTAACAGTTATTTTGAATAGGTCGGAATTATAACTTGAAATCGTTGTCTTATTTTTTAATAGTACTAAAATTTCTGTTATCAATATTTCGTCACGTGCCTCTTTTCACGTAATTTACTGTATATAAAGTGGCTTATGATATTAGGTTATAAGCGTTGAATTTTCTTTGTTGGATTCATTAATACAGAAATTAGGTTTTTAAGTACATTGACAGTTACAATTATATTTATTATTATTTGAGGATTTTTCATAACTTTTCTAGGCCTATAACTTTTTTAAATGGAAAATTTATAACCTTTGATTACACATTTTTAAATCTGGTAGACAGAAAGGAGATCATATTATTTTTTGAAAAATTAACACTTTTTAAGATAATTAACAATTTAAAAAATTTTAAAGTTTCTGCAATTTCTTATACACTTTAGGAAATTTAAAACCATATTATATTTTTTTAGTCAAAGCTAAAGACTTTACTCTATTTTGAATTAAACAAATGGAATATGGTCAATAATTTTCATATTGATTACTGTATTTATAATTCTTGATATAATTAGATTATATACATGCTTAAAATGGAATGAAAATGTGTAGGGTAATGTATAATGTGAGAAAATATATTAAATAATATAATGTTCTGCAGATTTATTGATAACTGAAAATATATTTCAGTTACTTAAGGGCCTACTTACAATTTTTTTGAGTTAAGAATAATTTGTTGTTTGAATAATTAATTATATTATTTCAAAATATATGATATAATATTTTTTGACAATATATTGACTTGTGTAATTTGACCCTTAGTTTCCTCTAATATTAGTACTGATAAAAATATAAATCGGTTATAGAAGTTATCACTTCCAAACGTGTGGTCTTAAGCACACCCAATTTTTTTTTTTATTTGTTCAACGAATACATAAGCGACACTATTGTTCATCAGATGACGACTTTTAAAATAAAGTTAGTAATTTGTGTTTCTTTTTATTGTGCCTTAGTTCTTTGTTCTTAGTACGGGCTTCCAGCATCAATCGTAGCCGATGGCCCGGTGTCTAATGTACGCAGCACAAGCAAGCTGCCAATGTTTTTTGTTTTTAAGGATGTCCTCAAAATCGTTGACTTCTGCTCTTAGTAGATCACGTGAAAGAATTGGATAGCTTATTGTGCCTTGAATCTGATAATTCAATGTTAGAATATATAAATATCTCAATATGGCAAATAAGTTTGCTTCTGACAAAGTAGGTTTACTTCTGCTAATAGTAAACCATTACCTTCAACATTAACATTCAAACAGTACAATGTGCTTAGGCTGGCCAGCTCTACTTTCTATCCTAAAAAAAGGTTGCGTGCAAAGAAATCAGCTTATTGTAAACTTCTGCTTTTTAAGGACTACAAAACCTACTACAAGATATAACGTTATATCTTAAATGATAAATCTCCTGAACTTCATCAAGTAGGAAATACAGAAGAATTCTCTACCCAATTAACTTCCAGTGAATATCGTAACAGAATCTGGTTGTACAATAGGTAGAAAAAATATTGGTTATGTAACTCCTCAAACGTCAATGCAAGAAATAGAGACAAAATCCATCAGTGGGGCAGAGTTTGACCAAAATGAAGCAATATTTCTTACCCAATATAGTCAACCCAACTATTCGAAGATGCATTAATTTCAATCCTCAATAGTTGATAAATAGGCCTATAACAAATAAAGGGTCTTTTCTGTTATATCCCCGCATTTACAAACTATTTTCTATTCTCAAACTATTTTTTATAGAATGAGGATTAATCGGGCATGTCCAAGTAACTATTTATAACTACTCCATAACATATAAGGAAGGAAGTTTCCAGTTTTTGTTGATATTAGATAAGGGTTATCGCAAACGCGTAACTTTGCTATTCGACTATAGCCTAATATTTTTGCAGACAACGACGTTGTTTTACATTTTACTGTTAGGCCTAAATGTTGAAACATACTGTGACTAAATAGGTTAGGTTAGAACCTTTTAGGTATTTTTTTATTATTATCATTTTTGCATTTCCGTTGCCATAGCAAAATAGTTTGTAAATGCGGGGATATAACAGAAAAGACCCCAAATAAAAATTGTTGGTTTGAAATCTAGCAATGCTCGCAGAAAAATTTTGAAATGACTGAAAATTGTTGAAAAAGGATTACAAAAATAATTTAAATCACAATTTTGGTAATAACTATATTGTTATATGATTGGCCAAAAAGCAAACAAATTAAATAAATATGCTTCTGGAAAAAGGGAAATGGGATTATTGTCGTATTTTAATTGTCATTGCATCTTACAAATTTCTAAGAAAAATCAAAGTAACGCTTCCTCAACCAGCATCACTAAAAATATGAACTATAGCAGTTTCAGTAGACCCAGGATTCAACAAAAGTTACTACAATGATAAAAAAAAGTGTTTTCTTATTTGCTTTGATCACAACTTTTATAAGTAGGCCTAATAACTTTGTTAGATTTTTTTGAGGCAAAAAACCTGAGCGGTTATCATTGCCTAACTTTATTTAGAGTCATGATATTTGGAAAGGTAGGTTTCAAATTTATGTTGATCTTTTAGAGCTTTTAACAGTATTTAGTATTTAATTGCATGTCTTGATAATTTTCATATCACTAGGCCTACCCCCTTTTATGTACGTACTTCTAATCCGTACATCCTTTGTATTTAATAGATCTGAAACAAACTTGACTAAACTCTTATATTCAAGTTGCTGGTTTCCCTACTTTAACTTGCTCTCAAGAATATTATGATGTACAGTACTTGTTTGTTCTCTTATGTTGCACCATTGGGTATATTGGCAAGAAATTATAAAGCAAATTTCAAAAAATGATTTGAAGCTATGTTATTATATTGTATCAGAGGTAAACAGATTTCTACTACTATTGGGCCTATCAACTTTTGTATTAGAATTAATTTGTAAAATATTTTTTTTTAAGGATGGCTGAAGAAAATATGACTGGAGTATGCGAAGAGATGAACGGAGTGGTAAAGGAGGAGGAACCTAAAGAAAATATGACTGAGGAAGGAGAAGTGGCTCCGAAAGTAGAAGTAAAGAAGGAAAGTACTCCTCTAAAGAAAGCGCCAATTTATTCTGGAGGAACTAATTTAAATAATTATAGAGTGAAAGTTAGTGGATTACCTCGCTTCTATTCTTCAATTGTAAGTTGTGACCATTTATTATCTACATTGCTTTAAATGTGATTAATTTACAATTATTCTACAATTTCTGATAACATATCACCAAAAATAAAGAAGGCCGAGTAAACTAAATTATTTTAATTTACACAACTATAGGCCTAATAATCTTACTAAAATTGTAAGAAGTGATTATTTTGCTGACTTATTTTTTTTTTCATTCATTATTTACAAAATCTAACTCATAGAAATTTTGGTTTTTTCTGAAATAGCCTACTTAGAAAAGGGAAGTTTAAGTACAGGCAATGCGAAAACTATCATTGTTTTCTTTAACATCAATGCAGTTTTAACACTGTAAGTTTATCAAATTTGGAATTATTTTTAATCTGTGTTTTTAATTTTTAAGCTGTTTGTTTTTCAACATTTTGGACAAACGACTGAATATTAATTTTGTTTTTGTGTGAATTGTGTCAATTTTAAAATTTAATTATTTCACAAAATCAAAATAATTATATTTAAGCGTTGAAACTTATACGCGAAAGTTGTTCAGTGACAGAACCCAGGTGCTGCCTATTTAATTTCATTGCTTGATTTTCAGGCTAGATTTTATGAAACTATCTTCTATATTGTTTTGTTTTACGTAATATGATGTAATATAGGAATAGGTACTATTAAATACAAATTGTTGTTGAACTACTTTTTTAACCTCTTTTAGTGTTTAATATACTTTTGTTTTTATAATCACAATGTTTTGGAAGTAATTATAATTATTTATTAAGTTCTATATATGCTTAGTAAGTAGTCCTCAGTGTGTCAACTTATTATTTTAAAATTATAATGTAGCTATTTCAATTTTAGGATCCATTGTTATCCGAGTTTAAGAAGATGTTAAGGGAAGAGCTAAAGCTGGACTTTCACTACATCAGGTCGCCTAAGAAAGGAAATTCCTGGCTGTATATTACATTTACAAACCAAGCTGATCAGGAGAGGGCTTTGACTCTATTGAAGCGTTATACTTGGAAGAATAGAACAATAATTTGTACCGTAAGTTGGTAAAGCTTAGTTAACTGTATGTGTGAATGTGTGAACAGAGAGTTCTGTGAACCACTTACACTTGACTATACTTGCAAATGAAATTAGGAAGTCTGTTCCCAGTTAGGATTGTTTATAGAGAAGTAGTGGTATGGTTTTGAAAGTATAAAACGTTTTTGAACACTTAAGTATCAGCCCTTAGTCTGTATTCACTGAGCTTATTTGTAAAATATGCTCTAAAGGGGAGTTGTCACCATTTGTTGGCTCAATTCTTTGTCTATTGTGCAGTACATGTGCAAGGTATGTTTATTAAACAACGAGACTGATTAAATAACTCAACTTCATTTATATGTATTACAATTTTAATGCTTATTTCCTTTAGTATACTCCCCATTTGAACTGATAGTCCTATACCGCTGCAATCTTGGCTTTCACTGATCAAAGGCGTGGAGAAAATCAATTTCTGTCAGCTGTTTCATCTCATCCGCTGTTATCTTCTTTACAACATCAACTGACCCAAAACTTGTATCTCAAAGCACAGATTTAACTATTAGAAAAAGATAAAACTCGAATCGGAGAGGGGATGTAGAGGATATTCAAGTTTTTTTTTTTACTAAAAACTGCTTTGCAGAAAGTGCTGCGTGAGCTTGATTTAAAATGAAACCATTTTTCCTTTAAATTTGTTATAATACGTTGTTCTACTTTTGCACCTAACATTTTTCAGGTATACTACAGAAAACAACTAAACTAGATGGCGATTGCAGCCTTTTTACCACAGCTGCCTGCATACAAAACACTTTAACCTTTATTCCTTCAAGGCGTGCTTCTGTACTGTACTTAAATATACAATATTTACTTTTATCTCGGTGTATCATAGTTCTGTACTGGACTACGATAGTACTTTGGCATGGAAAATAGTATGGTTAGCTCCAATAACAAATGACAAAATCAATTTGGGGAATATTACTTCTTTTTTACTTAACGTCTTTACGTTGTTTAACAATTTTATAGATACAAATATAGAATAGGTTAGATATGTGTTTGTTACCTTGTGAAATCTCTTTCAGTTAGTAGTTGCGGATGTATTGAAGAGGAAAGGAGAAGATGGGAATAATGACCTTATTGAAAGTAAGAAGGCTAAATTAGACATACCTTTGGAAGAACAGATGCTGATGTCAACTATTCCTTACCATACGATTGGTTATGATGAACAGGTAAGCAAACTAACCGTACTGGGCCATGAGTATACTTCAATGTTGATGACCCCGATGGGTTTTAAAAATATATATATATTTTTTTTCAGTTATCAAAGAAGAACGAAGAAGCTTCATGTCATTTGAAGTGGCTCTTTGAACTTATACAGAAAAGAACTTACCCACTGTCTGGATGGATAGATGAACAGATAAAAAAGCATGGAAAAAATCTTCCGTTTGCTTTGGAGGAAGTAAAAGCATCACCTCTTATTGATGGTTATCGCAATAGATGCGAGTTTCGTGTCGGTACGTTTCATTATTTAATCAAGCACTTTAAAACACACTTCTGTAAAACAACACGAGTGGATTTTATAGGACTTCCCAAGATATTATTTAAAAAATGTAGTTTCTTAGAATTTCTCCGTACATTTTAAATTAATAAAAATTTTTGTGAGATAAAGAAGGTTAAGTTTGCTGTTCATTACAAATTTTAAAAAAATTATTTGAATTAGAAACTTTTTTTATAATATTTTTAAAACATGCGAACTCCTGGAAGTTGTTAAAATAAAATTGAACATTGTTGAAAATTCCTTGAAATTACCAAGTCCTGAGCCATTATAAAGCTTACCAAGTCTGGGCCACTCTTCATAGCAACTATTTTCTCACTAGGATCAAGCCTATACATATATAGAATGTACACTTATTAGGTGACGGGACTTTTTAGTTTCTCTAGGCGACGGTAGAAGGCGATGGAATTGTCTCTGCATCATAGGTTGTCAATGACTGCAAGAACATTGGCAACTGTTTTTGAAACCCAGCAAAATCCTTTTACACACAAATTTATCAGTTTGACTTTTACGATGGTAAAATTGTTATCAAACTAAGTCTTATATAGTAAGTAAAAAAGACTTAGAAGGGTTTTAATATTTATTCCTTGTATTAAAATAAACTAATAAATAATTATAATAAAGTATTGTACTTTCTAATATATATGTATTAGTGACCTTGATACTGGAAAAATTAATTCATAAATAATTGTTCGCCTAGCTTTATTATTTCATTCAAGATTTAAGTTTTATTCTAAAATGACACTGTTTTGCATACAATATGGAAAAAGAGAGGTCAAAAGTAAAAGAGATTTTTAAAATTTACTAGGCCTATATGGGAAATATTTTATAAAACCATGTTTGTATATATATTTAAAAATAGAACTTTATAAATTACCTTTTCAATTGTTTTTGCTGTTCAAGCAATGCCACAAATCAATATTTTAGGGTGTAATTAAAATTACATACAAATTGCTTACATTGCCTAGAAATTGTATAATATATACTTTTAAACAAATTAAGTAGTTTACCATTATAAAGTTTTGGTTTTCTATTTTTCATACCATTCTGTAGGGCTACTCTTATTATATACTTTGTCTGTAAGTATTAATGAACATATTCAATGCCTACTAAAACACTTTATTATAAAAATATTTGAATTTTTATATACATAAATAATTTAATGTTAATATTTTGAAAAATGTTTCAGGTAGCTAAGAATTATTTTTGAGTTTAAATTTCATATGTGGAATTCAATGTCCACATTCATTTAAAATCTAATTTCTTTAAATGGCATAGATCAATTTTAAACCTACCCTAATCTTTTGTGTTATCAATGAACTAATAAATAATAATAAATATTTTTAATATTAAAGTTTTCCTTTACACTTCCACTTTGTATTAGAAGCCAGTTTCAAATTTTCTTGTTCTCTGTTTTGGGGTCATTAGCCTTAAACGTTTAAAAGTAATAATACTACAGTATTATTCTTAAACGTCATAATAATATATTCTTCATTGCACATAAGTTAAACATAATATATTATGCAATGAAAGTTCCATTTGTGTATAAAATTATGAAATACTTACATTAATGTTATAGTAGTGTTTTCATTTTGTCTTTATTTTACAAATTGGCTGAGAATTAATATTTGTACATTATTTTGTATTACATTTTAACTTAGACAATTTCAAATTTGTATTATTTTACTATGTCTGGCTAGTTTCACTATAAAGATCTAATGGTGTACAATATATTTTGAATGGATGTCATTCAAGTTAGTTTTTTATTTGAATGTTAATCTTGATCACAACTTTTAAGAGAGTTTATAAATTTTCCACTGGTGCAAAAAAAATAAACTGCAGTACAACCTCGAAAGTCGGACCAGTCAGGACCGCGGCCGATCTGACATAACGAAAATTCTTGTTAGCCGGAGAAAGAGCATAAAACATAAAAAAATTAAAATACACTGTATACTTACAATATTTTCCTTTATTACGGAGAAAAAACATTAAAAATATTTACTCGTCACAATAAAACAAAAAACACATCTGTGGACTGTACAGGTATGTCTACTTTTTGGGGGAAAAGCTTGTAAGTTTCTGTTGCGACAGCTTTGAGTAACGTTTACGTGCTGCATGGCAAACAAACTCGGTTGCGCGAACTCGTCGGAAACACGATCACTGTGCAGTACCCTACAATTATGCGCTCGTATAAAGCAATAGCGCTACCAAAATGCATATTTTTATTTATTGCAAACCGTTCTGGGTTGCCCAGAGATCCGATTTAAAGAGGGCCAACTTAACAAGGTTGTACTGTAGCAAAATCTCATAAAAAAATAAATTTGAACATTTAAATTTAAGTTTAAAATTATATGAAGAATAATACTTATATTAACAAAAATTTAATAACTTTCCATGCAAGATTCAGGAGTCTAAATTATGCTGATAAAAAGAAGTTAGAATCTGCAGTATAAATATTGTATAAGCGTAGTGTTGCTGAAATTTCGTTAATTTGTAAATTCTCTTTATTAAGTTAATTTTGTGACTGGATATACATTGAAATAATAAACTTTTAATTTCGTGTCAGATGAATTTATAACCCTTAAATATATCATGTTTAGTAAATAAATGTGTTTAATTCCGTTTGTGATGGAGTTTTCAGATTTTCCGAGTGACAACCTAACGTTAGCCTTTAATATTTGGCTAACGATCGAGGTTTATGTGTTGAGTTACCTGGTTGGTGCTTAACGCGTAATCTCTGAATTTATAATTTTTATTGCTGTTTACGACAGGCATAAATCCCCAGAACCAAGAAGTCACCGTCGGGTATAGGGTGGACAACCAGGAGGACGGGTCCGTATGGGTGGCCCCGCCTGATTCTCTCCGTCATTTGCCTAAACAGATGATCCAAGTTGTAAAGGTAGAAGAAAATAAATAAATAGCAAATGTTATATATTTTTTGTGGGGAGGATTCAGTACCACTGATAATCCCCTAAAACTTCTTGATAAATCAGTATGTGTGTTGTGAATTGCAACTTTAAACTACTCATTATATAAGGCGTAGTGAGTTTTATTTTGCAACTGGTGATATGAACTAGTCAATGTACTTTCATACTGACTTAATTATTAGGACAGTAGTCCTTAACTGCCACAGATAAATTTTGTGTACGCAATTAAATTTACTTCTTGGTATTTACATTTTTGCCAAAATATTAACTGGATAGTCCAATGACTTTCAGTTACTGATGAGTTGATGTAGTAATGTGTGAAATTTTAAAATCCTAAAAGTCGAATTGTTTTGCTAATCTCCTTGTTTCCCTTGTAGAAGTACGGCTTTAATGGAATATTTTATAGATTGTAAATATGTAAATGAAGTATTGATAATTTATTTTAATTACTAACTATTATTTGAATAATATTTATCTTTCTATTTGATGTGATTTTGGTAAGTATCGTTAAAGAAAAAGAGACAATAATTTTAAAATGCTATACAAATGTGCCTGTGAATTTTAAATATATTTAGTTAGATAGTAACAATATAAGCGCTAAATCCATGAAATTTTTAGGATACACTGACATTAAAGAACATTTTTTGTAACCAAATGGAAAGTTCGGAAATTTTTTAAGTACTGCTAAACCTAAATTTTGTTTACTCTTTTTTGTTTATAAAGACATTTCTATAAGGATGTTAATTCACTCAATCAGTCAAGTTTCAGGAACTTTTGCTCTCGGAAAGTTTTTTATTAGCTGGTTTTAAAAGTATTGTTGATACCGCAGCCATAGAAATATATATGTCCAATCAATCTTCACTGATCCATATTGCTAGGGTTCTACCGAACCAATTTTTATGATTTTTGTGTTAGCTTTGAACCCTTCAAAAATTTTAAAACAAACTATCGCGTGAATCTTACTTCTGTCAGGTGTGAAAGCTCTTTTTAAAAATAAAATTGTAGTTGTTGCAGGAAGATTTGCTGAAAATAACTATTAAATTTATTCTTGCGAGCGATTGGTTTACAGTGAAGGATATTAAAAATAGCTGACCTAGAAACCATGATCATTTTAATAGTTAATCATACTTTGATAGTTTAATCGATAATATAACCTAAAAAATCTAAGTGGATTCAAATCATGAAATCGACTCGCTGGGAAACTGAATGTATGTGTTCAGACTAGGTTATTTAAAAAATACTAAATATACTTTTTATGACATCAAGTTTTTAAATGCTAGTAAATGGAAAAATTAAATCACAGATATGACCGAGACGAAGCTGCAATGTCTAACATAATTGTATTCTATGCATTCGTTAGAAACTGTCGATAGTGTAAATAGTTTGTTTTAAAGCAAATGTTTTGTAGCACTTGTAGCTGAAAGAATTATATTGGTCGCGTTAATAGTACTCGAACGTGTCAGTATTGAAACGAGTTTCGCAGCCTTAGTCTTTGTAGAAATTTGATTGCAATCACATAAACGTAACACCAGTTCTGATAAGGTTAATAATAATTACAATAATAGATACCTTATTTATGCGAGTTTCATTAATAATACAATTTTAACTTCAAAGAAAACTAATAATACATTATTAATATACAATAAATTAAGTAAAAACTGTTTTGGTTGTTAAAATTTGTATAAAACAAAAAATATATAAAATAATTTTTATAGTTCAGTCTTTTTAGAAACCAGCACACTTCTCAAATACCCATTCAAGTCAAACAATAATAGGTTTTATCAATCAGAATTATCAGAATTATTTTACAAGACACAAGTTGGAAAAGGCCTTAAGAAATCTGAAATCCAAAAAATTTTGCAAACTTTAAAAGTTTTTCTTAAAAGAAATGCTTAGTTCGAGAACTTATTGCTGATTAAAAATATGGCAAGATATATTTATTTACTAGAATTTCAGTTTTACATAGTTTTGTTTAATTAAATTTTTTATCTCCCAATTTAATAAGTGTTTTATTGTGAATCATAGGTGTTTGAGAAGTTTATAAAAGAGTCTCCTTATCCTCCTCGTATAAGTGCAAGTAATCCTGAAGACAAAGGAATATGGAGATTATTGTTGATCCGAATGAATAAAAAAGGAGAAGTGATGATCGTAGTAATGATACATCCTTTGGAGAGTGAACTTCCAATTGTAGAAAATGTGAAACAATTAATTGTCGAGTATTTCACTCAGAATGATAGAAAGGAACTTAACATTGTGTCGATTTACCTTCATCTGGATAAAGATAAGTAAGTGGAAATTAGCGATTGTAATGTAAGGCCTAAAATTTCTAGAGAGTGATGTCAAGTAGAATTTAAGTTTTAATATTACTTCAAGTTTAAATACTAGGTTTTGTTCAAGTAGGAAGTTGTAAGCTAGTAAAGTATAGTTTTTTTCTAAATTTTATAACAATTATGAAATAGACATAATAGCCCTGATAAATAAAAATTAAAGATATGGGTATAAACTAGGGATGGGTAAATTTTTTCGATTCTCGATACCGATACCTATCAACAAAAAACGGAAAGTCCATGGAAGAAATTTACGCCCGAACACAATTAGCAGTAATTTTATGAAATATCAGCGTTAAAATGTAATTTAATATACCACGGTGAGTTTTTACGAAAAATAACGAAATCTGAATAGAATTAGGTAAAATGTATGAAATATCAGTGATAAAACATAATTTAAGTACCACAGTGAATGTCCTCAAAAAAAATCTAAGCCCGAATACAATTTGTGCCAATTTTATGAACTACCGTCCGTGAAATATTATTTGAAATAAAATGACGAAAGTCCGCAAAAGAATATGACATCCGAATATTATTAGCGCTAAATTTATAGAACGCTGCATTCAAAAGCAATTTAATATAAAACAGTGTATGTCCGCGAAAAAACCTACGCTAGAGAACAATGGAATGTCCGCATAAGAAATTGTTACCCAAATACAATAAAATTAACCTAGTCCAATTTAATAAAAATAGTGTAAAATGTTATTTAAAATTCTATAGCGAATGTCCATGGAAGAAATTAATGTCCAGACACAATTAGCAGTAATTTAATTTTATGAAATATCGGCGTAAAACGTAAGTTAATATACCACAGTGAGTTTTCACACAATATTAAAGTTTACAGCTTAAAAAATAAGGGAATTATCGTCGAAAAACCAACTGCATTTTTTAAAATTTGGAAGCATAGGGTCAAAGACAGAAAAAACTGAGCATACCATCGAGCAACAGCTGGCACATGGTGAAAGTATTATAACGTCTTTTCTAATCTATGTGTGTGTAAATATTAAATTAAAATATTAATCCTCTTAATTGAGGTTGGATTAAATAATGAAGGAATTTTACATCCAATCAAAAGTCCAAATCAACACGCACCTGAAGAGCTTTTGCAATGCAATGTCCAGAACCTGCAGTGAAGACACTTATCTAAACAGGGCAACAATTGTGGATCAATAGGAAAATGTAGATACTGAGAGCGATGAGGAAGTGAATGAGGAGCAGAACGAGAGAGTGGAAGAGGAAGAAGAAGATAACAGCGATAATGAGGTTTCATGTTGACAAATTTTCTTCTTTTTTTTTTTTTGTAAAATTAATGCCAAAATAATAAAAAATGAAATTCAGTATAAATACATTTTTATCATTTTCTCTCATTATTACTATAATTTTCAATTAGTAAGTTAGTAAGGGTAATTTTAATACTTAAAAGTTAATTAAAACAAAAAATTATGAACTCAATTTTTATATTTTTTGTTGTAACAATTTATAATTGTTGAAGTGTTTAAAAAACAACAAATTTTATATCACCAGTGAAATATTCTTAATTCAATATAATTGCATTTTTAAATAATTTTTAATTAAAAAAATTATTCTAATTATTTTTTAATAATTAATTTTCTCAGGGGATGATTTATAAGGGTTAAAGCGTCTCACAAATTATAATTTCATTAAAGTAAAATACAATAATTCAAATTTAATATGTCACACTCTTAAACCATTTCAAGTTATAATAAATTTCTTTAAAACTAGTTTTGAAAATTACTCAGGAGATAATTTACAGGGGTTGAATCTTTCTGATTAATCATAAACTTGTTTGAGATCTACAAATATTTCATTTAAACTTTATTTTAACGAATTACATGCTATAATTACGATTTTTCATTTTTTGCAATAAGGATTAGTTTTCTCCCCCGGTTCGGCACAAGGTAGATTTTGGAATAGAAAAGTAAGGGTAAGGGTATAGAAGTAGGGTAAGTTTTTACGAAAATATGTTGATTCCCAAAATTGCACAGTTTTACAGTTTTTTTACCGCTGATTACTGGACTATTACTTTAATATTCATAAACAACAAACAAACCTAACCTAAAAATGAAAAAATAACCTTTCATGACAACAGTTCTGTCGTCTGCAAACAGCTGTCACCCAGTGTCCATTTCATATCTATGTATGTGTACTTCTTTCCATGCACTGTATTCACAGATAAACCAACTACTGAGGATCGAGCGATGACGTCATGTCATCTATAATCTGTGGTTATAGAATACACGCTATCACCACTGTTCACCCACTGCCATTTTCTGTGTTACATTCCACAACATATAAAAAATATAATTAATCTTAATATTACACTGAATTTAACGTGGATTCGTTTGCTACAGAAGTACTCAGATACATGAAAAGGAGAAAAAATAAATTAGGAAGACATGATGACTGATAAAACCATTTTACTCAACCATATTTAAGAAATTCAACATACAAAAAACAGAATATACGAGTCAACACAAATTTTCATTATACAATCGTACAAGATCTGATCTCTTGCGCAACATTCAAGCAGCATGGAATTATTATTTATAAAAAAACATATAAGAATAGAATGCAGACAATAGAATAACTTCAATTTTACTTAATGATTTCTGTGCACAGTTATAAAAATAAAAACACAAATACAAAACCTGATAAAGTCCACTTATAAATTGATTTTATAGTCAGTCACAAATAAATCCTCTAGTAACACAGTTTATCGTTGTTGTCCATTTTCTTCAGTCTCGTACACTTCACACATTTTTCATTGTCTCTCATTGCACAACATATAGTAACCAAAACTCTGTTAAGTATTCACAAATTTCATTAAGTTAAGTTTTTTTATACGAATTTACATGTATCAACGTTCCTCTTTACATTTAATCTACTTTTAACGATGAAACTTTGCTTACTAACGGACATTTTAAACTTAACCTGAGAGCACCGCTCTGCAGATCTGACTTACTTGACGATCCAAACAAGAATGAAGCGCTTGGCGACAACTGTTGCCCAGCTCAAGCCTTTGCGTCATCAATTTTCAACCAATCAGAGTTCTTTCTTGTCCATGTGCAACTCGCATGTTTTTCTTCCACCAATCAGCGTTCACCAGTGGCGACATCATGTCTATGTATTTTTAGACTCTTTCGAAGCTATTTATCTAAATTCTGTATGTCGCACCCTGACATTGAGACTAGGATAGGCTTACGTTATAAAAAATAAGTTATGTAAATATTATTTTTACTTTGTTAAAATGTCTGCATATCCCTATCAAAATATATGTTTATTAAATTTTGGAAGTTAATAAATTTAGCCTAGAGAAGTGTAAAATTTAGTTTACCACTACCCTCCAAAAACGATTCTTTATACAAATATTATTTCTCTGATAGCCACATATATTACAAAATGCTGAATTGAGTTAAAGTACAGAGAATGCGATTGCAAATACTGGAGATTATATTCACAGAGTCTCCGTCGGGGTATCCGTCCTAAATACAAGAACTGGCAGTTCTGACAATGCTAGAGTATCGAGAATCGACCCATCCCTTAAACGTAGTTCAGCATCTGCCTTAATAATAAGGTTGTACTAGAAAATACTATAAAGACAAATGTCAAGCACTCAACCCCTGCTAAGGCTTTTCAAGATCTTGCCAGCATGTAGTATCCAATGTGATATCCATTGGTGAGAATTTAAGCTTGGCATGAGGGTGGTTTGCAAGAAAACCTGATTGAGTAACCGACATGGATGTTGTTACTGTTGCCTTGCTACTGGAAGAAGAGCAAACAAAGTGTGTGTATTTTGAGGATTTTATAAGAGAAAATCCACACATGAACACAAGCTGAGGGTTTTCCATGATATTACTTTCAAGATACTTGATGAGGAATGAGAAAAATTGTACATTTTTTGTGAATATTGTAGTCAGAACTGTTCCAAACTCTTTATGTATTTCTTAAGAGGCTTGTTCAGCATTCAGCTTAAATCTGTTCAGCACTCGTCCTTCAGCAACAGTTAATCTCTATGTTTCATTTGTGTGGATTCTCTCGAATTAAAGTTGACCCAACACTGACCGCTCAGTTGAAACATTCTGTCTCGCTAGAGGTTAAGTAGGATGGCGGAAATCCTTTGTCTGTTCTGTCCACTCAGACCGAAATACAGTTTCAAATTCAACTTTATTACGTCTTTACTCTGTCCGGTGTGTGTTTGAAAACCAAAGCTTTACAGTCTTTTTAGATTTCCTTGCTGTGACTATTGTCAGCTGTTTGAATTATAAATCAGTTTTAATTGTAATTTAGTTGGATTTGTGTACTGGTATTATTTTTTTTTTAGCTTTTTCTTCTTTTTTTAACCCTTTGCGGTCGCAAGTCTAGTATACATCGACACGCCCCTTTTCCGCTGAACGCTCGCATGTCGAGGTATACTCGACAGCAACATAGATCAATTTCTTTCCAATTTTAGAAGCTTTATTCACTCTATGTTTGTAATTTTCGACTTTATGACACTTTTCATGCTATTCCAGACAAACATATTCATGGTTCTGTTAGGGGTGCACCATTTTGTTAGGGGTTGAAATAGCTACCCTTATTACCCGGGTTCAAACACTAGGTTAATATGTTAATAACAAAGAGACAGATCAATAGCAATGCATTCCAGTGGTTCAGTGGCAGAACTTATCTCTCTATATTTATTTGTACAATGCAATAACATAAACATAATATGGTTTGATATACTAGCCTACACTTATGCTACATACATCTCCTTTACTAGGTACTACTTTCGTATGACAGACTGAAACAAGAACTAGGTAAACAAAGCTACTGAATTTACTTTAATTAAACTTTCCCGTTAATCTTTTGACTACAAACTCAATGTGATATTAATAGACTAAGTATTCTGTGACTCACTCAAATCTCGTTCTATTTCAGAACCGGTTTCGTCCTTCAATCTCGTGTAGACTTCTCGTAGTGATGACTTGTCTCTTGCTGTCCAGCTTCCAACCCTTAGCTTCTCAATCACAATACTTGGCCAAGTCCCGGCCAAACGTCCCTAGCTAACTGGCCTAGCTTTCCGGCCCCACACTTAACAGACTGGCCTAGCTACCGGCCCAACACCTTAACAGACTGGCCTCGAATCTAGATTAGGGTTATGCTTATATAACCCATCTAACTTCCGTGTTGACAAACTACACTGTTCTTCCGTGCATCACAAAAACACTTCCGCCAAGCTCATCCTTCCTTGTTATGCTTCCTTGTTTAACTTTCTATCTGTCTTACGCAAAGTAATATCTTTACACTAAACATACTAACTCTAATAATTAATATAACTAATATACATTTCTGATCACACACCCCATCAATTCGTAACAGTTCTTAAATGTATAAGAGTGTGGAAAATAACAAAAATTAGTTTTATCAGCTGTTGTATGTAGTCATTGTAGTCTGTTCTTAGCAGACTGTGTTTGTTAGTTGTAAACATGTTGAATTCTTGGTGTTCTTTAAGAAAAAGCTATTCAAAATGAATTACTATATGAAGAATCGGATATTAATGTTAGTAAAGTGAGTGTTGGAACAGTTATTGAAAACAATAATGAGACTTACATTTTTATTAGTGACTTTGAAAGTGATATTGAAGGCGATACTGGTGATGACTCTAGGCCCAGTCCTGTTTGAAGTTCTTCGAGAAATATCACACTCGCAAAAATTTCAAGTAGCCTAACTTATATTATAAGAAAGACTAGACTTTTGTATTTTATATTTTGATTTTATTGTTATATAATGTTTTTATATCTAAGTATAAGCTTATAAATATCAGATTTTCTTTCATAATACGTTTTTTTTTAGAAAAATGTAACACAATTAATTATACGAATACTTATTTTCAAATAAGTATAAGGCAAGTACTTTTTTTGAAGCTTTTTAGATACGTTAAGTAAGAAAAAAAGTTTATTGAACCATAAGAAATAGAACAGGTTTAATGTTTATTATATTGTGATATACAATTTTACTGCTGAAAAGTCCAAAATTAATTACATCCTGGGGAGCATCAGGGTAATATTTAATGAGACCTCAAAGGGTTAAGAGAGGGTGAAAAAAAGAAATGGATCCATCAAGTCCAGCGTTTTGTGAAGATGTCCCAAAGGTGGCTCATTTTAAAACACCTATTTTACACAGTCCTGGCATTCAAGGACTAGCCAAAGTATCATCTAATAACATTGCTTCTTGAATTAGCTAGGCAAATAAATAAAATTGTGCAGAATACTTTTTGTTCTTTGTATACTTGAAATTATTCTAATAATTATCCCTAACCAACTTGTATTGTTCTCTTTACAAACTGTTTACATTTCACATTAATCTGTTCTAATTTTATAATTGTAGCAGAATAATTCCATTAATTTGTATTGTTCCAGAACTGGTGGAATTGTCGGTGAAAAGAAGCAAGCTACAGGCGTAGAACACTTGTGGGGAAGCACACATTTAGAAGAATCCATTCTAGACCTAAATTTGGAGGTTACTCCTAGCTTTTATTTCCACTGGAATACTTATGGAGCTGAACAGCTTTACAATGCTGTGAAAGAGTTGGCTGGTGTTGATTCTGAGACAACAGTTTTGGACCTTTGCTGTGGCTCCGGAGGCATGGGATTGACCTTGGCTAAAGTAAACCTGACAAATTTACTTTATTTCAAAAAAGAGCTTTCAAGAAATTAATTAATGTATAAGCCAAATGTAGTCTTTATGTAATTGAGACAAAAAGGATTATTGAAACCCTTAAAGATCTCATTAAGATAGGTCCAGTTGCTCCTCTAGAACATGATTTAACTTATCCTTCTTTGGTTTTTAGTGATATATCACAATATAAGTATTATTAAATTAGTTTTGTTACTTATGAAACTTAATTCAAACTTGCATATAGATTAAAAAAGCAAATTCAATCTTTTACCAATCCTAGTATGCCTTAACAATAAATTATATTCGTTGATACTTCATCTTCTAGAACTACTATATTATTGGATTCATCCGTGTTGGATCTGATGTACTTAACAACTTATTATTTTTCTTTTACATTTTAAAATATTATATCTAATTGGTTTAATTTGTTAATAATATTTTCTTCTTTCATATTTTTAGCTTGAATATTTCTAGTTTTTTCTATTATATTTTAACTTTCTCCTTTTTTGGACTGGTGGAACAACTTCATAGAATCTTTCATTTCCTGTGGTCCTCTTTTGGTAAATTAGTTGCATAATTTGAATCTTTCTTTTAATTTTTGTAAGTATTTCCGAAATGCATTAGTAACATAATTGTTAAGACAACACTAGGATTGGCAGAAGATTGTATGCAACTTGATTATGTAGATCCTAGCATACGAGGTGTCTAAAAAGTTCGGTGAATGGTATGATAAAAGCAGAATGTACATTAGAAATACCTTTATTGGCCTTCAAAATACTCTCCACCAGACGCAACACACTTCTGACAACTTTCGTATATATAGCACATCAAAACTGTTGGAGAAGTCTTCGTGTAGAATTGTTTTCAGAATTGCCATCACTTGGTTCTGAATCTCTTCGACAACCGCAAACTGTGTTCTCTTTAAAGCCTTTTTAAGATTTGGGAACAACAAAAAATCAGCAGGCGCCAGATCTGGAGAGTACGGTGGTTGTTTCAAAACTGTCACACCACGCTGAGTTAAAAATTGGCATGCAATGGTGCATTGTCGTGCAGTTACATCCAATTTTCTGTCTGAAACATTTGTGACCGGATGCGCTGCAACAAATGTTTGAGAACCTCCAAGTAGAATGCGGCATTCACTGTTTTGGGCAGCAGGACGAATCCCTTATGGATGATTCCTCCTTTGTCAAAAAATGAGATCAACATGGTTTTCACTTTAGATTTTTCCTCACGGCTTTTTGTTTGACACGGGGAAGAAGGTGTCCGCCATTCCTTTGATTGTCTTTTCGTTTTGGGGTTGTACTGGTAACACCAAGTATCTTCTCCTGTGACAATGGAATCCAGAAAAGTCTGATCCCGGTCACACATATCGATGAAATCGCCACTGGCCTCAAAACGTCTAGCTTTTGATCATCTGTTAGGATGTGTGGCACAAATCATGCGTTTGCCCAATTCTTCATGGACGATGGTCCCCACTGTAGCTTTGCTAATACCCACTTCTTCTGCTATTAGTCGCAGATTCAATCGCCGGTCTTTTGTTAGCATTGCTCGCACACGTTCAATGTTTTCCGGCGTCCTGCTTGTAGCAGTTCGTCCTCCACCAGTGTGAAAGCGTGCACACCAATCGTACACACATTTCCTACTCACAGCATCCTGCCCATACACTTGCACCAACATCTCATGGGTTTCTGTCGCCGTTTTGCCCAATTTGAAGCAGAACTTAATGTTGTGTCGCTGCTCCGTGGTTTTCGATGCACACTACTCAGAACACTCTGTTGCAATGACTGTAAAAGTATTGCAACAGAAACTTCGTGCAATTCCTGACAGATGACAGGTCCAGACATGTTCATGCCTGCGTATGCATGCACGCCCGCTGATGTTTCAAGTGATGAATTCCGATGTATTAGACTATTCATTGAACCTTTTAGACAAAAGTCATACGTAATTATTATAATAATTTTAAAAAAAGTAGTGGGTCTAAATTTATGAAAAGATTTAGTAAAAGCATATCAAAATTAACTTAGCAAAATTAATTCACAGAAGAAAATGTGATGTAATTAACAGTTGTATAATCTTATTCAAGCACTGTTTTTCTCTCCCTACATTTGCTTCACTAATATCACTGTCCGATTAATCATACAATTCATTGTCAATGACTTCTTTATTCAAATTTCATAATTAAGTAAGTTTAAAAACAAGCAATGTTTAACACAACAGTTTCCTTATGAAAACATAAATAGAGATTAATGAAATAATGTTGAACGTATCACAATGTAAAACTATAATACTGAAAATAAGTTTATCTATATTGTTGTCGAATTATATGGAGTTATCTATGGAATTGGTTATCATGCAGACAAAATATATAATAGTTGATTATTTCGTTATATAATAAAATTTCTTTTTTAATAACTTTGAAAGTAGTATTTGTTTTAAGCATTTCATTCCCAGAAATTTGTATTCTCCCCCCTAAACTACTTTATATCTTGATTCTTTATTTACAGCACTGTAAAGACGTTTTGGGAGTTGAATTGATGGACGTAAATGTTGATGATGCTAAGTCAATAGCAGCGAAGAATGGATTAACAAATTGTGAATTTTTGCAAGGAAAAATTGATGACGTTTTCCCACAAGTTCTGGAAAAAGTCAAAGGCAAAAAAGTAGTTCCAATCCTAGACCCTCCAAGAAATGGCATCAGTAAGTACAATGTTTATTCAGTAATAGTTTCTCAATAATCCAGTTCTAACGGATTTGGATTTAATCTGGAAAGAATACAGAATAATAAAACGTACACAAGTTGACTATTACATTAAAGGCCGTAGATGTAAATCTGTTGTTGATCATTTTTAGAAATTTTGTCCGCGTCAAATAAATATCAACTCCTTAAAGCTTGCTGAAATTTTGGCTGAAAGTACTTTCAAATTTCTTTCCATTTATAAATATCTTAATTAGTTTCGTAAAACTTGAACAAATTAAACAAAGTGCTGAATGTATTTGGCATGGAAAGCAGGCAGCTAAAGTTTGTTCAGAGGAAGTGCTTAGCAGATTTACCTAAGGTCCTGGTTCGGGGGACTCTATTTAAATAATTTATTCTAGTTGAGAGACCCTTTTCATATAATATAGCCTCTTATAAGAGGTGATTATTCTTTATTTCAGTTAATTAAAAAACAATCTAATTAGCCTTCTCAGAAAAATCCAAATTATCAACCAAGATATTTGCAAATACAGTAGAGTCTCGATAATCCGAGCCACAAATAGCACTGAATGTGACCGTGCATTGTGCATTCTTTCTGCTTGTAGGATACTGATCTTTAAATTTTTGTTTTCCAATGAATCTGTCAAGAGCGTTTGTACAATAAGTCGCCGGTATAAGTGCTTAACATTTTTTATAATGCCCTGATCCATTGGCTGTACAACTAAAGTCATGTTCAGGGGAAAAAAATAACCGTAACGTTGTTCATATAAGTGGGATAGAGTTATGCGCAGTACAAGTGTCAATAAACAATATGATTGTTCTGTTCTGTTTACAAAAGGTTTTGTCGAGAATTAACAATAGACAGAGATTGGGCACAGCATCAATGACAAACTACAGTATCGGTACCTATAGAGAATTCTCGAGAGGAAAAATTCTTGGAAACCGGTACCGCGTCTAGAATTACAATATGTGCACAAACACGTAAGTCCTGCCCACTATGTCCAGCCCCCTTTCTACCAGACAGTGACCTATTTATCCAGCGATCCCTTTCACTGCACAAGACAAGATTTATTTTTGGTGTTGAAGAAAAACTTTGAATTAAAGAAGTTGACTTCTAATTATCCATAGTTGTTTTATATTGATATCATATAAAGTTCAAGGGACCGAACCGAAACTTCGAATTAACGGTTTCCCCTGGCGTGACATCGCAGCTCGTAAAGTTGCAGTGTAGTTACAAAAATCTATTTATGGTTACTTTAATAAGTAAGTTTCTATTTTGTACTGTGTATAAAATTACTTTTTTTACCTCAGTGTTCAATACAAAATAGTGTATATTTAATAAAACATAGGACTATAAATAGTAGTTTTATCTTAACCTCGACACATTCCATGTATTTCGAGTTTTTCACAATCCGAGGTACTCTCGGTCCCATTCAACTCGAAATATCGGGATTCTACTGTATATTCATCAATCTCTGTAACATTAGTGTAGACGTTTGATTTCCTACTAGCATATTTTGTAAGTTGCCCTCAGCGAAGTTATAATGCACAGTAACATAGTACTGTACACTAAACATTAAAATTGTATGGTTTACTCTGTTGTTGTCAATCTCTTTTTCCCATGATTGCTTATTTTAATTTTTGTTTTATTGGAGTACATGCTCTTCTCACAATCTTTATGAATCCGTATTTATTATCAGGCAATGTAGATAAAGATAGTTTCAATTGAATATATTATATATTATTGTGTAAGTAATTTTGTGATATTATTGTACAGGTCAGAGAATGATAATAAATCTCCGAAACATGAAGGAAGCTGACAAGGTCATCTATGTATGTTCGAACCACAAACTACCTTTAAAAAATCTGTTAGATTTAGGAACTGTAGAACCTGGCCCATTTTCTGACTCAAATCCTTTTGTGCCAACCAGAGTAATTCCTATTGACATGTCACCTCATGCTCTTCGTTGCGAACTCGTTATTCTCTGTGAAAGAGTAGACATGAAAAATATACCCAAACCTACCAGGACAGCACCGACTTCGGTTTCTAAGAAAGACAGGCGGGGGAAAAGAGGTGGCCGTATTGTAAGAGAACGTTATGCCATGCAAGCACAGAGGCAATATCGTGACAATTTTGGTAATGGCTACGGTGCACGGCCTTCCAGGTTCGATTCTATGCGTGTCAGTGCTCGAGACTCGTTATACCCTCCTCCGCTGAGAAGAGCTTTGTATCAAGAATCTCAAAGAAATTATCGAGATTTCCCTGTTAGAGATTTCCCTACTAGAGATTTTGCAGTTCCTCGATTTGGTAACTACAATGATTATGACGATTATCTTCCTGCACCACGAGGAGGATTGTACGATGCTCCTAGAAGATTGATGGAGGATTTTGGTTCTCGGTTTGGAAACGGGTTCGATCGTAACATCAGAGGTCCAAGTGCAGGAGGAATACCGCCTCCTAATCGGGTCGTAGGAGGATCGGTTCTTAGAGGACGGGGTGTAGGTGGAATACCTGCACGAGAGGGAAATACTCGAGCGATACCGTCTCTATTTGATGCCCCACTTCGGCCGCCATCAAATTATGACAGCGATGTGTCGAGGTATTCAAATTTCCGTCGTGATGTTGAAGATGCTATCGATTCATCATATCCTCAATATCGAAGCAACAAGTTCTCTTTTGAATCTGCTATTTTAGAGAGAGAAAAAAGAGCTTTTGAAGCCGGGTTATCACGAGGTTTGACTAACGGTGCTGCTCAGTATGAAACTCCAAGGCAGACATTCAGACCTTTTGGGAAAAGGGGACGCGGTAATAGTGGTGGTGGTAGAGCTGGAGGTGGTGGTACATGGCGTTAAATTCTCTAATTACTCTGATGCCCACTATTTTAATTTTGAACTAGCCTATGTAGTTAAAATAATTCGCATAAAATTAATGACATATTCCTCACTTGTTTTCATAGAGCAATGAGTTAATGTAGTATTTTGAGTAAATAAGCTAATAAAGAAAATCATTATGTATTATATAGTGATTTATTAAAGTTAAATGTTACGCTATTAAGTGTAATGAAAGGAAAGGTGTAATATTTATTTAATCAAGCAATTGTCTTGCTTGTTTTGGTCTTAGGCACATAGATAATTTTTATAATGTATTATTTCAATAATCATTAATATCTATTTTTAATTTTTTTTTTATTTTTATTTTGTATGAAGTACTTATAGTTTTAATTTTATTTGTTTTCACTCACCTTTAGATCCGTGAATTGTAATAGTCAGTGTGTATGTATTTCTACTAAATCTGTGTTGTCATAATGTTGTAACAAATGTTTTTAGAAAATCTTGACATTTTCTAATTTCTTTTCATCATTAAATAAAGGTGTGTACAAAAAATAGCATGTATTTATTTATGACCTTTCCTCAGTCTTTTGCATGGAGAAAAATCCTCTTTTTTTTAAATGTGATTTGCTCACTGCTAACTTTAGCCAGTTCCAGTAATTATTTAAGCCTCTGTATAGCATGAGTTTAATTTTTTTCATCTTTTTTTTCTTATTTTTTCCATAACACGAAATCGAAAGGTCGTATGAAGTCTTATATTTAATGTTAGTTTGAAAAGCCTATCGTTTATCCGCTGAAGCACAAAAACCGTTTCTTGTATCCTTTCGACTCCTTTCCGGAGAGGGGGGAGGGTGGAATAGGTAGACTTTTTTCTACAATGTTTAAGATAAAATAACCTATGGGCAAAAGATCTCATCTAGGTGTTAATATTCAAATGCAAATGTTATTTTGCTTGTACTATTTTTCTTTAACCCCATATTCCCACTAATTTAGCTAACCTTTTAAACAAATTTGTTGGTACTCTTAGGAGGTATAATAACTTCTAACAGAAGCAATGTTTTTCACAGTAAAGGATTTACAATGATTTTTCAGAAACCCTCGATAATTTCGTCCACCAACAAACTCAACTAAGATTTTCTATCTACATTTTTTTTTATAACAGATTAGAACCAATTTGAGCAAAATTATAGCTGTTATCGTATCTATAAAAAGTGATATTTATATTTTTGAGATGACTATGCTTTTGTAGCCTAATGACTAATATGAAAAAAAATAGGTAGAAATTTTCCGGAAGTCAAACCAAGATAACAATAAAATTGTAATAGGCTTGTTTCTCGACATCTAGGTACCTAGAATGTATTTTTTATGTTTTTGTAGTATATTAAAAATTATTGTTCAAAGTTCTGCAATTTATTAATAAATTGTGATTTATATTTTTCGATAACAATTGATATAAATTTTTAAGTTTCTTGTTTAAGAAATCATATTAGTCAGATTTAATTAACTTGTTATTGGAGAAGGTTAAACAAATATTATAATAAGTGAAAAAACTATTAAATATTTTAATTTAAAAAAATATTCACGAGTTCATTAACTTATTTTATATGTACTGACTCAAAAGTGAATTCATTTTCTAACAGTTCTCCTGCATAGAGGAAGAACTAGCCCACAACCATAGTGCACTTGTAAAACAATTCATCTACCTTTTTGATTGGGTATATCATAGTGAGTTGGTAACAAGTGTCAGCAACAAGTTTGTTGACAACAATTGTTACGGACATGAGATCGCTTGTTAAAATTTACTTTTGTGAAACACTAGTAATTAAATCTTTAATGTTTGAGCAAAATAAACAGATTAATGTTCTTACAGATAGCGCCAATTAGGATGGAGCGCGAAGAGGGGGTGTGCAAGTCTTCTACGCCGGCTCCCACCACATTTCCCCTCTCGCGGTGGAGTACAGTCAGAGCCGCCTGCCCTACATAATTCATGTCTGCTATGTAGTCGTTTTGATTGTATATCAACATTTTTTGGTGGTGACTGTACTGAAAACTCACAGTCGAGTAGGAGAGGGTAAGACGTTATAGCGCATGCTCAAGTGACGCTTCACGCTACTTGGCACTATCTGTAACTCCTTTTTACAGTGACTTAAACCCTGACTTGGACCTATTTTTGTTACTCTTATATACAGGTATATAAGTCAGACTTAACTCTGTTGCACCTAATAGTTCTGTTGGAAAATAATTATAAGTGTGACTCAATGTAGAGTTTAGGCTCTCTGTATGGTATTAAGTCATTTTATGTCTTTTTTACCAATTCTTTACAGTTTGGTTAAATGGATATAACATGCTTATTCATTTTAGTCCAAAAAACATGATTTAGTTCCTTTATATCAAGTGAGATAAACAATTAAGTTTATTTTACTGACTTAAACTGTTTGCACCATTGAAAAGAGCATTTTTTATATCCAGAAAATATCAAAACATGTGTATTGCCAAAAATGTAACTCAACCCCTTTTTCCCAAACGGCAAAGAAATATTTTGCCATATTTGTGGGATATACAAACGTCTAATTTTGTGCAGCAGACCTCAGGTGTTTCTAATATCCTGAAATCCAAGACACACTAACAAGAAAAAGTTGGGTACTTGTGACAATATGTTGTTCAGGGCATCAAATAAAATAACTTTAACATAAATTATAGTTACCTTCATAGAAACTTACTCTGTTTTCTCAATTTTAAAATTAATTTGGCCCCTCGGAAGATTTTTCAAATACGAGATCGAGTTAATAAAATTTTGTACACCAAAAAAAACCTACATTATTAATTTTCATGAGGATAATTCTCGAAATAAATTCACAGCACATTTACAGAGTGCAGTTCAGACCACCCTTGCTGTACATATAGCAAGCAAACAATTAAGTTACTTTTGGTTTCAACTGAAACTCCACTACTTGGAACCTAAACAATCTAAGGAAATTCTTGTTTAATCCCAGTGTTACAATTTTGAAGTGGAGTGTGGTTTATAAAGAAATTTTAAATATAAATAATGTATGTCGTGTGAATCTTACAACATTTTAAAGTTCTTACAAAAGTAAAATTTGAAAATCATTTTGCTTTACAAAATCTTTGTTTTTATTACCGAGCGGTTATTCTCAGGAACCAAAAGTTTACCAAACACTGCTAGTCCTATACCTTTTTAACTTGGGGCGATTTGTCACAAGGTTTCAAACATTTAAAAAAAGGAGAATTTCATGGAAATGAAAAACCTTTTCCAACAACATTTCAAATGGCAATGTAAGACGAGTGTCATAACAAATCAAAGGGTTTCACAGCTTCAAACACCAATGTAGTACAATAGTGGAGCTTTTACTTATTTCTCTAAAAAAACAGTATAAAAAACTTGCCTAATTCGAAATTTGGTCCTTCAACATTGAATTAAACAAGTTTTACTGTGCTACTTCTAATTTACTGGCCATAGTATACATCCCGCTCAATTGCCAAAAAAGCTAATGAAGAGAAAGTCTATCCTGTCCAGTAGTGTTTCTACAATATGTTTTAAGACGTCTTAAGCAGGAGAATGGCCGCTTCTACAAGTCGCCGAACTGGTTAGAATTGTTAGTATAAGTCTGAATAAATGAAATATGGTAGGAAGAACTTCTTTTACTTGTTTTCCCACAAATTAAGCCAGTCTTACATCAAATGATTTCCCTTTCAGGTGTGCATACTATAAAAACAATGAAGTTCGGCTACAAGTTTACCTTCGTATAATTTATAGAACTTGCACACTTCACAAACATTTGTTGCATCCACTTCATTCGCACTAAGGATACTTGACAAACGGTGTAGGATGTTTTCCTCAAAACAGTTTTTGATCTCTGAAATAAGGATGTCAAGTACAGGAAACACAACCTTGATCCCATAGTACTCCTCAACAGACTAAAATGGGTTTTTGGACCCACCACCTAATTTTTGAGGAACATTGCTGATTCTAGGGAGCAAGGCTGGCTTAAAGTCATGGGAAAAGGAAAGTAACTATAATATCTTTATTTTTCAGTACTTGACATGTAGTTACCACAATTCTATCTGAAACATGTTTTTTTTTTCTTTGGATATTGGGTGTGGGGGAGGGGCAATTGCCACACCCAATTTACACCTATGAAAGCGAAAATGGTATAAGAATTGGTACGTTTGGTATAAGAAATTATGATTTAATGTTTTTTTTAATTTGTAGTCATTGGCTGATTTCACACTTGGCGACACGATACAGCAATAATACCGATATCGGCAGATGTCTTTCACATTCACCGACTCGATGCCGATACCGACACGACCAATTGTACAAGCTATCGTGTAGATTGACCCAAAACATACATAGGACAAACAAGGATGTTCAAAAAAAGTTTAAGGAACATAATCCATCTGCCAACAAATTACATAGCTAATAAAAAAAGTAAATGTGTGCTGTCGTGGAACCCCATTCAGGAACGAAGTTCATCACTCCTTTTCTTCAATTCTTTTACCAGTCTTAAAGGCAACATACACACATTATTTTAATCTTTCAATTGCCGTTTATTATTATATTGTTTTTTATACAAATATTTGCTGTTTCCATACGTTAAATGTTATTATAATAAAGGTGTAGAATTAATTATAACATCAAAGCTAAGATGGTAAACACAGTTAAATGTCCATTAATTGTAAATACATTCAATAAACATAAAATGTTGGTTCACTGTCTAGGCCTAACCTAAAATTATTGTGTGTTTGTTTAATTTATTTTCCCTATCTTAACGGCAAAATACATACAATGATTTTTTTTTAGGTTTAGACTTAAAATTACTTTTTAGGCCTAACCTTGCCTAAATAATAAATACTGATAATATTTATGGGCCTATAAAAATTATTTTCCGATATCTTTATTCGGTGAAAAATTGTTTGTTGTTCATGTCTTCAGTAAAAAAACATACATGGCTTACTTTCCTCAAGTTCAATTAATGTCACAACTTCATATTTAAAATGAGTCATATTTATTATTTATCTAACAGAAAACATATTTAACGAGGCCAAATTATTATTGATTGATTACCATAGCAACCAGTAAACAAACTGAGACGATATCCTACCGATAAAGAAGGGAGACCAGCAGCTCGCCGACATGTCTGTGCCTGTAACGACACGACACCGATATGTCGGTGAGTGTGAAAGCTACTCTTAAGTTTAAGTTAGTTTTCATGACCGACAACATCGTTCCGATATCGTGTCGGTGTCGTGTCTGCAAGTGTGAAATCAGCCATTTAGGTAAGTCTGTCTGCTTATTGCTGGTCCACACATGTGGATAATAGGCATGCTTGGATTACCCATAAGGCCAACCTAGGACGCATATTGCAGGGAAAAACGAAAAATGTACTTCTAGGAGAGCGTCCGGGTTGCACTGGCCTTGAAAGAGAGAGGGGGTGTTGAGGATAGTCTAGTGGGGCGGCAGATGACTCTCGTAATTTAGAACTTTGGCCTAGGGTGTAAATAGCTGCTAATCCGGGCCTGATGGTATTAACCTATTATGTATGTACGGGATGTCCCACGAAAAGCGTTTGATTTTGTATAGCTTGCCCATTAATGCATCGATCTTTTTGAAACTTTACATACCCCACAACAAAGGCTTTAAAAAATTTCTGTGCAAATTTTAGCAGTTCAACACTTGCAGAAACAAAATAGTGGAATAAAGAAAAATGTATTAATTTTCTTCCTCTGTAAATAATTATTTAAATTATAAATAACTGTAAAAAATATTAAATTACTGTAGATTTTGTAAAATATTTTTATTGTCACATTCTAATAATCTTTTATAAGGCATTTTGATTAGAAAACTAGGATATAGCATAGTGGAAAACTTAAAACCAAAGTCTAAAATTACTCAAACTGTAATCCATCCACAGAGACACACTGGTAACAACGCTCAACAAATGATTCGTATGCTTTTAAAAAGAAATCCTGCGGTATCTGTAGAAGTTCCTCTTCAATTGCGCATTTTAAATCCTCATAATTGTTGAAACTGTGGGAATAAACATGTTCCTTTAGGTAACCCAGTAAAAAGAAGTCGCGCATGGTTTTTGGGGTTCGGTGTGGCCAATCCAAAAAATTACTTCCACGACCAATCAAATGCCCATAAGTAAGTCCATAGTAAGTCCTTGACAGGATTTGCTAAATGAGGTAAAGCACCATCTTGTTGGAATATTGCTTAGTTAATTTCTGGAACCAGTAAGATAATCAGCAATCATGAAGATGAAGCGAAATTATATTTATTATACTTTATCCTAATAGGATTCTGACACATTTGATCTTTATGTGAACAAACTATGTAACATATAAAATACAATTATGGTATATTGTCAACCAAAAGGTAACCATTTTACCTTAAAGTAAAAATACAAAATTTTGTTTTAGTATGTTTTTTTTAAATATTTTTCTTTAGCTCCTGAAATGTTCAACTGTTATTCATAAACTCCTTAGATTAAAATAAACTGAACAACATGAAATTAAGTTGTTAAAAGGAACATGTTTTGAAATAAAACACTCTTGAATTTTACTTTCTCACTACACACTACACTATAGTATATAGAAAGTATAGTGATCGCAAAAAAAATCGATGTTGAGATTTTTGTGGAAATATCCGTTTTGGGACCCCCTGAGTCCAAAAAAAGTGGTTTTTACAAAATATCTGTCTGTATGTATTCAAAGCTAGAGAGAAAGCTATTCGATCGATTTCGCACAAATTTGCACCAAACATGTCAATTAGGCCTACATAGATGCACGAAAAAGGGTTTTGAAAAACAACTCACTTTTTGGCCAAAAAATCAGTTATTATTTTTTTATAAAAAACGGCTCTAACGATTTTGCTTATTTGTAGCCCTAATGTACCCACCATATACAGAAAACTGTATCTTTCTAATAATTCTTGTTTAGCTAATAATAATAACTGTTTTTTGGTTAAAAAGGGGGTTCTTTTTCAAAACCTTTTTTCGTGCACCTATACAGGGCCTAATAGACATGTTTTGTGCAAATTTGTTCGAAATCGATCTATTACTTTTCTCTCTAGCTAATAATAATAGTATTTATTAGTTAATCTCATACTTTAATATCACCTCTCCTACCCCACCTACTGTACAAAATTATGAAGTCACAATGAATCTGTTTAATAATTTAAATATGTTTGTGAGAAAGTATGTGCCAGTTCCTGGTACCGTTTATTAGCGAATTTCCATAGGAAAAATGAGCTATTGCAGTGGCCCTTATGGTGAGACCCAAAGTCGGGAGTAGCAAATGAGCATCGATCATGGTCCCCAGAACACGTTTTGGGGTGTCAAAAAAATGCATATATATATATATATGTGTGTGTTCGCACTCTAGCGGCCGCATTTTAAGTCCGATTTGTCCAAATTTGGTACACGTGTTGGTTGTCTATGTGGCTCGGACGAGTTCGTTAGCCAAAAAAATCCAACAACCGGAAGTACGTTTTTTGATCAAAAGTAACTATTTTTTGAGATTTTTACTACGAGAATGAATTTTTTTTAGAGTTTTTTCTAACAATATAAATGTAGGATGTTATTCTGCGCATTTTGTTTTTTTACGCGACCTTATAGCTCGCTTGGTTCCCCCAAAATCGACAAAAACGTAAAATACCATAAAAGTACCCAGTTCAAAGCCAAGTGATGCAAACTCGCGAGGCCACTAGGAGGAAACAAATTCTACTAATATATTGCGTACACACAGACAGCTGTTCAACGCCTTCGTGAGTAGACCTATTTCCCAAATTGTTGGTTGAAACCCTAAAACATAGGCATATAAACTTAATTTTGGAAATTTGCTCAACTCACGTCAGCGGTCCAGCTGCGTAGTCGATTTATTTTTCTTGTAATTCAAAGTGTATAACTTATATACCAACTTATTGAAAGAAAATTGCATTTGAAAATTTTCAATTAATTTTACTTTCTCACTATACTATTGTATAGAGAAAGTATAGTGATCGTAAAAAAATATCGATGTTGAGATTTTTGTGGAAATATCCGTTTTGGGACCCCCTGAGTCCAAAAAAGTGTTTTTTACAAAATGTCTGTATGTATACAAAGCTAGAGAGAAAACTATTCGATCGATTTCGAACAAATTAGCACCAGACATGTCATTTAGGCCTGTATAGATGCACGAAATTTTTTTTGAAAAACAACCCCCTTTTTGGCCAAAGAAACCCCCAAAAATCAGTTATTATTTTTTATAAAAAACCAGCTTAAACAATTTTGATAAAATTTGGCTTATTTGTAGCCCTTAATGTCCCCTACCGTATGCAAAAACCCGCATATTTCTAAAAATTATCGTTTAGCTGATAATAATAATAAAAACTGATTTTTGGGGGGTTTTTTGGCCGAAAAGGGGTTTGTTTTTCAAAAACATTTTTCGTGCATCTATACAGGCCTAATTGACGTTTTTGGTGCAAATTGTTTCGAAATCGATGGAATCGTTTTCTCTCTAGATAATAATAATATTTATTAGTTAATCTCCTACTTTAATAAATCACCTCTCCCTACCCCACCTACAATTATGAAGTCACAGTGAATCAGTTTAATAAAAAATTAACTCATTTAACTTCCTAATTTCTTAAATAAATTTCTTTTTTTAACTAGAACATTTAGTTGCAGAAGTATAAAAACTTAACTAAAGTTTACCTGTTTTATTTCTATCAATTTATGGGTTACTTTAATTTAAACTAGAAAAATAAAAAATTTCATAATAATTGTTCGAAAACCAACTCAATGTGTCTGATATGTTGTAGTTTATCATATATTATTGAAGTACAACTCGTATGTTTTAACTAACACTGTGTAATAAATTATGTTCAAAATGCATTAAAGTATTATTTATTTATCCATTACAAGATTAAATAATTAAAATTATGAGAGAAATCAAAATGAGAATTTATTTATTTAGAATGCAAGAACTATTTCAAAGTTACCATATTATTTAAAAATTGTAACTCCCAATATTATAACGTTAAAGTTGGTTACTTCCAAAATGGTTAAATTAAATCTCTACATTGATTGTTGAATATTAAATATTTAAAGGAATCATTTTTGCAGTCGAAGCCTAAAAGACAAGTTATTTTCTAGTTAGAAGTTATTCTTCCGATCCGCTTATCATCTATTAAGTTAGCCTTGGCAATCTTGTCTGCCTAGCATTTCCCGCCATTTTATCAAAACAGTGGAAATAATAATTTTATAAATACAAAATATAACTTAAAATAGTTTTATTTTATAAAAATGAATAGATCTGAGTTCAATTAATTATTAGGATATTGCCTATACTACTTTATTTAAAAAACCTTTTGGGATTTTCGTTATAATGTGTATGCATATATACATGTATTGTACAGATATTTTAAAACATTAATATGACAATAATTAAATAGAAATAGGAGATAATATTATGATGGAAATACAGCAGATTAAGCAATTTTTATTTTCAATATCTGTTTTATTATTGTTTGTTAAAATCCAATAAATTTAACTAACAAAAATAAACCATAAGCCCACAAGCAATAAAAGTCAACAATCGATTATTGAACGCGCTTCGTAGCTTGTATTGTAGTTGATGAAAAACAAGTGCGTTTCTACTAGATCAATTTTGGTTATGTTTATTTATTTGAAAAATTATGCAGAGAGCTCGTCTCGATAAAGTTGAAACGTTCCTATTAATTTTGTGGTAAGGAATACATTATTATTGTAGTTTGTACATTTACTATTGGTTTAATAATATGGTATGATGCAAGCGTCACTGTTTAGTTCGGGAGACTGTGTTTAATGAGGTTATGGTTATTCTTTATTAGACAATTAAAAAATGTATCGTCCTATATTATATTTATTCTCTTATATATTTTTAGATTTTATGGTTTAATGCTAGTATTGCTACATTAATTTTCTAATTTCACAATCCTTTAGATTTGAAGAACTATATTTTTTGGGGTAGGCCTACTAGGCTAACATCCTAACCACAATGGAGATTGTACTTCATCAGACACTGTGTTTTTAGGTAGAAAATGGATTTCCGAAAATGATATGAAGCTATTTCGTAAAATTTAGTAACAAATCTATTTCTCTGATAAATAAACAATATTAATTAACAGACAAACCATTTTTATCGAATTTGTGTGTGACAATTAGGTTAATTCAGGTTAAGTATGTGTACTAGGCCTATTTTATCAGAACTGTGCCTATTGCCTAGACTATGTGGTAAGTTAAAATAATGTAAAAGACTGATTACATTTAACTTAATAACTAGTAATGCATCATTTTGGTTATTTACGTTTTGTAAAGGCCTAGTATATTAATTATTTAATTTGATTGAATTATTGATTTTTTTAAATACATTATAGTTAGACAGTTTGCATATTTAGTAGCCTTAGAAGGCCTATTGGTTTCATTAAATAAATTGACTTAAGTTGTTTATTAAATTAAAATTAACAACACTGAATATCATAAAAAAAAATTTGAATTGTCATTGTGGCATAAAAGTAAACATTACTAGAGCATATTAATGTAGGCCTATACAGATATTTAAAAATTTGTATTGTTTAAATAAATTAACAATTAAAATAAATTTTAATATATAAAATGAATTCAACCATTTTTTACTTATTTATTTTAGGGTATTATTGCCTACTAAATACAAAACTTATAATAATTTGATTTGGTATTGCCGATATCCTTTCAAATAAAAGTATGTAGGCGTAAGTCTACAACATGCCACCTTCTGATAACGTTTCATACGATGATCTTTTCATAGGATTGTAGAAGTGGTACCCAACTTAATGCTGTGACTAGAGACTGTACACATCTTACAATATATCTAGGAGTTTGGTTAACGTTACAATTTCAAGAAGTCTGCTAAGGCGCATGACTACACTAGATTCGGGGCATCACCATGATGTACTACTGCGGCTCACAAATATTAGTCTCGCCATCGCTGGGTGTAAAGAGTGTAGGCATATTATACTTGTTTAGTTTTGTTTTAAAATTTAGTATGTGTGCATTAGTGAAATAAAGTATATATTTGAATAGTTTTAGTTTGATTTAGTGTATTTTTTATATAACTTAAGAAATTAAACATCTCCCATATTGTCAACTTTAAAAAATAAAAAACTTCACAGCCAAACACGTGAAGTAATATCAAACGTGTGAAGTTTATGACTGGAGAGGCTAAAATTCTTAATTCCTGTTGAGAAGTCTCAGATTAGTACAGCACAAACTATTGGGACATCGTTAACCACCGTTCAATGTGATAAGAAAGAAAGCTTGAGTTGCGAAGGTGGAGAAGGAATGTCATTTTCAACGCCTGATAAAATTTTTATATAAAAAAAAATTATTACAGACATTGATAACTTTGAGAAAGCAAAAGTTAGAAGAACACTACATAACTTTTATATTGAATAAAATAAATGCCTACCGCCAACGTCTTTTGCCTCAAGTTAGTAGATACTATTAACTACAAGGGTGGTAACACAACTGTGCAGAAAATATTAAAGGATTTGGGATTCAAATATCCGAAAACCAAAATCAATCGTATTAATGGAGAAACATGATATTGTACGAAAAAGGGTTTCACATTTAACAGATAAAAAATACAGACAAGAGAACAGGAATATTGTATATTTAGATGAGACATGTATCCTTTCATCTCATGACCAGAGAATAAGTCTTGGAGTGACATCACAATAAGGACCTTTTGAAATAAGTTTCGAAGGGAGGCCTTTTAATAATAGTACATGCTGGGGGAGATACAGGGTTTATTCTCAATGCTCTACAATGTGAAAGGCAGGCGATTACCACTCAGCAAATGAACCAATCGAATTATGAGAAATGGATGATAGAAAAGTTAATAGCCTATCTAACTTACCTGAGGACAGTGTTGTTATCACAATATTGTTGTTGACAAAACCCCAACATGAAGGAAGCACAAAGCAGGAAATGAAAGATTGGCTTGAACAACAATATTTTTATAATCATGAACTCCTATTTATAAAATACTATTAACAGAGAATTACTAGTGTGTAGCTATCCAGATAATGTTTTTAACTGCCTAGTATTCAACCAATAGGTCGAGATTCGCCTGGCGCTGTCAGACACGAAGAATAAGGCTCACTTTCGCACGCTCTCCTGTGACATCGGTCAAACTCTAGATATGACGCGAGATGTATATCAACGTAAAATACTTTTTTATGTGTTGACTCCTATGGTGTGGTGAACGTTGTGTTGTAAACTTTAGTCAGTAAATAAAAAAAAACTTAGAACAATTTTATTTTAACGGTGTATAGTACTATTGGTTACTGTAATTCGATGAAACAAGTTTTAAAGCTGTCATAGTTTACTCTATTAACCCTGGATAAAAGATATTCTTTACAGATGCCTTACTGGAATGATAAAAGTGTAGCACGTTTGAGTTAAATCAAAAAGCTGCATGCCACATTGAAGGATTCCCCTTTTTGTCCTTACTGTAGACTTGGCAACATGATTGAAGTTGTAGTTAGGGGCATGGGAGTTATAATGGTGTATGTTCATACAGATTTTGGCATAACATTTTTTATCCTTTCTGGATATGATTGTTTCTATCTGGTTCATCTAACTGGATTAAAACTTGGTTAGCCTATAAGATAAGCTACTAAGACTATTTTTATTGTTTGCCTGAAAGCCTAGGCCTACTGAGGACATACAGATTACCTTTATATACATAGCCTACAATATGAAGAATCAGTTTTACTTTTAGAATATATATGAGTAAGTTGGTCAATCACACGTGCGTGTTTAAAAGAAACACATTGTTAGATCTACACTTGTTTATTTAGAAATATACAATCATTATTTACCTACTGTCTTGCTAATTCTGTTGCGAGTCTGTCTGGAATTTTCTACATCTTTTAGGATGTTTGAATACATGCTTTTATTTTTAAATGTACTAGGCCTATTTGCAATTTCCATCTCAAACACCTGTTAGGCCATTTGCAGTGCTTCTAAAAAAGGCAAATGTGGACAAAACGTGCGAACTCCGAAATTTTTGCATAAATCACTTTCAAATGGGCTCAATAGTAAGCCCCTAAGTCTCCCCAGAATATAACCTTGAGCTTTTTTTGTTATTAACAATTATATATATGTAATTACGGTTTTTTGGAAATAACTCAAAAAGTATAATAGGTAGGAAAAAATAGCTATAGGCTATACTTTTTTGTGAGGAATTTTCATAGATCTGCGTTGTTTGAAATAAAGGAAATTTAAATAGCTTGTCGTAATAAAAAGTTATTAACAAAAAACCCTGTTTTAATTAACAATTAAATTACGTGGACCCTTTTTGGCCTAGGAACATGCGGTTTTCGACTAAAGATGGGTATTTTGATGTAGTTTAAGCCCACAAATTTGTTTTTATGTATTCCCAAAATTGTTGCCGAAAACTCAAAAAAACTAACTATTTTTGAATAACCTCGCTGCTGACGAAAAATTGACCGATTTTGATGTTTCAGGTCTTAAACTCTTCATAAGACTTTATATTTTTATAATCATATGGTTTTGTATTAAAAAAATTTTTAAAACATTTTATTTTTACCGTTTTGTTGAAAAAACGCATTTTTTAAAACAGGTTTTTATTAATAACTTTTGCAGTTTTGATTATATCAAATCGCAATTTGCTGCAAATGAAAGAAGAATTAAAAACGAGCATTAAAAAAAAAAAATGTCCCGATAGCTCAAACAGGGCACATTTTATGGGCCTTTTTGCGTTTGGTGCCGCTGCTCCACATAGACACAATATTTCGGAAAAGTACAAAAACAATAAGAATCAGTAAGATTGAACTTTCATAAACAATTTGGATATAATTTTTAAAATTCATAGCGATCGAGTATTGGCGAGTTAATTAAAACGCGAACAAAATAATTCATTACCGAGCGACAGCAACAGCTAGCGTGGCGGGGGGAAGGTGCACGCTGATTGGCAGGGACGTTCGGAGGCGCGCTTGTTTAGATAATTTATCACCCGGTAAAGTATATTAGTCATCCTTAAATAATCTTTATTTATACTTTTTTATAATAAATAATCAGGATTTTTGTATAGGAATGTATGGTATTGCTATAATAAATAAATAATTTTAAATTATTTATTTTTATAACGTGTAAGTTATACAAATTTACACGTAAATTTTCATATTACACATTTCATTTTGTCTTACAACTTATTTTTTGCAATGCAAAAAATTGCACGAATGTTATAATATTAATGCAATCTTTTTCGCTTTTGCGGTGTGTGATCGGCCACTTGAATGGGAGGAGTCACTAGACCAATATTTTCGTCTTCATCCTCCAAAGACAAACAATTCTCCGAAATATCTGATTCAATGTTATTGTCATTTATTTCTGAAGGATTGTCGGTAAAAATATAATCAACCCTTTTGATTATCAGAATATCATCCAGTAAATCACTCTATTTCGACGTTCGTGATATTTTTTCCATCGCAAAAATTACAAATTGATGTCATTTTAAACCTAATTTCCTGCACGAACATCTAGAACAATTTTTTACATGTGCAGGAAATGAGTTTTAATATTTTGTCGGGTACTAGTTGTTTATTCCCATACACTGGGATTAATCCGTCCGGAGATACTTCCCAACCCCATTCTAATGGGTTGAGAGAATTTCCCTCTCAAAATATATATATAGCACATGTGAAAATACCTATATATTATCAGATTTCACGTACACATAAAAACAGGTCCGAGACTCGAGCAGGAACAGGCATATCCGAGCGCCCCGGCTAATCAGCGTGCATCTTATCGTCACCACGCGAGCGGTCGTTATTTCGCGGCAATACATTATTTTATTCGCGTTTTAATTAACTCGCGGATACTCGATCGCTATGAATTTTAAAAATTATATCCAAATTGTTTATGAAAGTTCAAATCTTACTGATTCTTATTGTTTTTGTACTTTTCCGAAATATTGTGTCTATGTGGAGCAGCGGCACCAAACGCAAAAAGGCCCATAAAATGTGCCCTGTTTGAGCTATCGGGACATTTATTTTTTTTTAATGCTCGTTTTTAATTCTTCTTTCATTTGCAGCAAAATGCGATTTAATATAATCAAAACTGCAAAAGTTATTAATAAAAACCCGTTTCAAAAAACGCATTTTTCAACAAAACGGTAAAAATAAAGTATTTAAAAAAATTTTTTAAATACAAAACCATATGATTATAAAAATATAAAGTCTTATGAAGAGTTTAAGACATGAAACATCAAAATCGGTAAATTTTTCGTCAGCAGCGAGGTTATTCAAAAAATGTTAGTTTTTTTTTAGTTTTCGGCAACAATTTTGGGAATACATTAAAAAAATTTGTGGGCTTAAACTACATTAAAATACTCATCTTGAGTCGAAAACCGCATGTTCCTAGGCCAAACAGGGGCCACGTAATTTAATTGTTAATTAAAAAAGGGTTTTTTGTTAATACTTTTTATTACGACAAGCTATTTAAATTTCCTTTATTTCAAACAACGCGGATGAAAATTCCTCACAAAAAAGTATATAGCTAATATTTTCCTACCTATTATACTTTTTGAGTTATTAAAAAAAAAAACGTAATTACATATATATATTTGTTAATAACAAAAAAAGCTCAAGGTTACATTCAGGGGAAACTTAGGGGCTTACTATTGAGCCCATTTGAAAGCGATTAATGCAAAAATTTCGGAGTTCGCACGTTTTGTCCACCAAAAATGCACTGCAAATGGCCTATGTGGTGAAGTTTTTGTGATAAATAAGACTTGAAGTTTTTGTTTGTTCATATTACTTAAGTAAAAATTTATTTGAGTTAAATCAACAGTGAATAATGTTGACATCAAGATATATTCTATGTTTTACAGAAAACTTTTATCAAAAATTATTTTTTGCGCTATTTAATTTTTAGCCTATACATTTGTTGTAAGGGTGTAATCAGTCTATTATGTTAAAAATATGAAATGTTGAATTTTATAGATTGTGCACAATCATCCTTATGGACATCTCTGCTACAATTTTGAATTTTTGATAGACTGTGTCCAAGAGGTACAAGGTAAGAGATTCAATAACCTAGAGTTCTAAATATTTATAAATATTTGAAATTAAACTTTCTATAACTCTTTTCCACAAAAACAATGTAGAAGCTAAGCAAAAGAGTTGCTGAAATAAACCACTGTTTTGCAGATGATGATGGTTTTATTTTTTAATTTTGCAGCTAGCTGTTAGTTTAATAACTTATAAAAGTATTAAATTGTTAAGGTAAAAAGAAAATCATACAAAATCTATATGTTTTAGAAATACACTTTGTTCTGTTGTCCATAAAATGTTATTTTATTATACATAAAGTCATGACTTGTAGTATCATGGCATTTTTTCCATGGAAAAAAAGTTAAGTAGTAACAATTAAAGTTTAAAAAGTTAATGAATTTTGTGTACATTAATGTTGTGCCACACTTGATGTCAAAACTTCATGTGAAAACGCACCTGTAGCACAACTAACTACAATAGAATAAATAATAATTAAATAAAACTGTTTTTAAACATAACCTAAACTATACAAACGCGAAAAAACTAAACTAAGCTGTTAGTCTGCCATGTCCATATTTTCAATATCAACAGCTTTATAAAATTTATCCTTCATATTCATGTTCATCAAGGCATAATTTACTCCTATTTATCACTTAATATATAATTAATTGAGAGTTGAATTGAACATTTATTTAAAAAAAGAATATTTATATTGAAACATAATTAATAAATAGATTGCCCTGGAAGTTTTTTAACTGTCCCGCTAATGATTCTTCATCTTACATCACATTCTTGTACTGTAAGAATTAAAACATTTACTACTTATTTCTATATTATAAAGATCTGCCATGTATTCAAATAATTGTAATGACAATTCAGATAGCCTACTAATATCTGAAAATGAATCATTTTATCAACTTATTTTATAAAGTTGTACAATTCTGAAAAGATATTAAAACCCCTGTTTTTGTAGTTATGTTTCTTGCATAATTTAATAAAATTACTTTTTTAAATCAATAAAAACAAGTTTAAAATATTTGTATATGACTACTAATCTAAGTACTAAGTCGAATCTAATGACTTAGTTACGGTACTTCTTTTTAAGCATATTTGTGGGCTTTCCCAGTGTTGGAAAATCAAAGGACAATAAAAAATCTAATTGTGGGACCAAAATCTGATTTTGTTTACAATATTTATTTAATAATAATTTATTTTCATGTGTACCTACTAAAATGATTGTTGGATTGAATTAGCATAAAACCTAAAGTTGTCCAACATTTTTCATAATTTAACAATATATTAGTGTAGAGATAAATGTATTTAATAGTAAAGTACCTACAAATTGATGACCCAAGCTCTTAACAGTAAGAGTGGGCCAAAGTATAGATTGAGTAATAATTCTAATCAATGTGCTAGGAAATTATTTAAATAAACTATTTCAGTTTATTCAAAAACTAAAATTCATAATAGTTTACATTATGTTATACTTTTGAGTTTTGTACCTCTTTCTGATAAAAAACATCTTTATTTGAAACCAAAGTATAATTTATTTTAAAATAATTAGATATTTTAAGATAATAGTTCCTAGTTGCATATTTTGTTACTTGTTAACGTAAAAAGCATTTTTACATAGGGTTCTTTTATTACTGTTGCAAAGAAAAAAGTTTCTATTGCCGCTGTTATGACTAAATTTACTTTTTTTAAAACTGATAGCATTATCACGATTAGCATTAGTATGATGTATATCTGTAGACTAATGTCTAACACAAGTAATATAGTCGCCTCTATTTTTATCACTCCTCGAATTTGTTATCAATCGATAGTTGAGATTTGGTTATTTGTTGTGTATATGTCTTTTAATTTTATTATCTTATATTGGCAATCTTATGTTTTGTTTTACAGCTGTTGTAAACTGTAATTATAGCATTTGGTGTTTTCGACAAATTAGCACCAGTTCTTGGTTAAACAATTTGTTTTGTCACAACCTCTGATTTTGTCTCTGTTTTATTTAGGCCTCTGGCTTTAGCCATCAAGGATGGCCAATATACAAGAAACTATCCAAATGCAGTGGAACGATAGTCAAAACGTAAACGAGGAGCTTATTTGCGGTATCAATAATGATTGCATCATCCTCCAACCAAAACACCAGAATATTTATTCATCATCAGCTTTGATGAATAATGACACGTCTATTACGAACAATGGAATTTACCAACCGTCTTCTGTAATAGATATGCAACAACATCACCAGATGGATGTGGTTGCAGGATATGACACTGTAGTAGAGAACACACTTGATAATCAGCAACCGATAGTTCAAGATTTTGTCGAAATTCAAGTGACCGAAGAGGAAGTAGTCAGTGACAACTGGAGTTTAGACCATACTGGGTAATTATTTTAGTTTTATGAATTTATGCAAAATAAATTACTTAGGCCTACATAAAATTACATAAAAATTTGACTTTTTTTGTCACGTTGCTATCACGCTAGAAAGCTCAAAAGCTTTTCAACTATCCGCAATAAAATTACAAAGATTTTGGTACCACCAAAAGTTGTCTACAACATCTGTGAGAGCACATATCGTGTCCACAGACAGATACATGGACACAAAATTTTACCCCCACTTTTTATGACATTTCTTAACATTTTTAAGGTCTCTGAACATGATAAACCAATAAAAAAACTTAGAATTTTCAGTAGATTCTAATACTTCGGCATTTTAATGCAAGCCAAAATAAAAGTTCGGTAAGTCCTTCGTTTTCAAGTGAAGTTTAATTAAACTTATTTTATTTTATTTATTTTGTTCTTTTTTTAATATCAATATTGATCACTACTGAATCAAATTAATAGGCACATTTATAATTTGTAGACAATTTATTTATATTAGGCGCTGACAGTTTATTCCTTCATTATTTGTTCAAAATTTATTGAACTACAAGAAGAAGAAAACTCTCGCTACTAGAAACCACACAAATGTTTATTAAAACTCTGTATACAAGTGTTACGATATTTCTACCTAATGAGATTTAAAATTCCCTATTGGTAGCCTCGAGATCATAAATAGTCACTCTTATTTTCATAATGCTCCTAAAGAATTATAACTTCAATCATTTTAAAGTATTAAATACAATATTCAGGTATTGGTGAATATTATTGAAATCCTTCGATAGTGTGAATATTAGTGGTAAACATTTTGTTTATAAACTGTTTTAAGTGCTTCAATATAATTGAGGTTAACTGTCCTCTTGTATTATTTATTGATATTATAAATTATCTTAATAAAGAATTAAAATAATTAATTAGAATAAACTTTTAGCATTTAATATAAATATTGTCATAAAATTATAAATGTGCTTTATTAATTATATACAGTAGTGATATGTTAAAATTTATTTTAATTTTATCAGAAAATTAATTGTATATTGAATTATTATTTAATTTACTAAAATAGTTCAGATTAATAAGAACATAAGTATACGCACCCACTCTTTCTATATAAAATCAATTTATTTATTTTATAGTTTTCTATATGAACTTTATCTAAGTCAATCTATTTTGTCCTTTAGCTTCTAAGTGCAATTCATTTAAAGGAAGCTACTTATTTCCCCATGTAAATATCACATAAATGCAATCAATCAATAATGTTAAAATGAACATTGTTCCTTATTACAAAGAATTACAAAATTATTTTTGTATTTAAACTTTTGAAATTTCTGATATTTTAATGAATTAGGCCCAATTGATTTTAAGTTATTAAAAAGGACGTGAAAGAACGGCTATGGAATGGAGACCTCATTAAATGTTTCTTTTTCAATTCGATAGGATATGAATTACGAGAAAGAGTATGGATTTATGTGATATGTTGAGAGTCAGGACAATTTTTGAAACAGGTCAGAGAAATTGAAAATTGTCGGAATCCTACAGTGCCGGATTGGTGCTATCTCAATCAGGTGATTTGAATAGGCTGAATTCATCGTCCATTTTAATTTAGATGTTTTTACTATGCTTCTGGCGAATTACCAGTCCACCCAAGATGCTATTGACTAAGGACTGTCATCAGCTTGACTGCAATCTGTATTGTCACTGCTTATGCATTTGGGGTAGTGTGTTTCAAATAGTAACAAGAGCATCTCTTCTACTGATTTATTGTATTCTCCCATTGGCTTCCTTAGCGATCCAATGGGATTATGTGGTTTTGAAGCCATGACTTGCAGCTCACTTTGTTTGTGAATCCCTTCCATTAATCACTCTCCCAAATCACCACTCTACTTTGAGGCATTAAAGAGCTTTCTTATATGTTTTCTCCTGAGACCACCATCTAGTGTTTAATTTACCAGCAGGAGGCAGTTGTCGTAGTAGCAGTCTGCGATGGGCTTCTGAAATGAAAACGACACCCGGTCTACATTTGGAAAGCATACAAAATATAACTCACGTTTTGAGTTCATGTTTCGATCAACTCTTGTTGTCAAATAAAATACCTAAAACTTAATATATGAAAAAAACTAATTAGAAACTCAACCCTAGATGTAATGCCTTTGTTTAAACTTTTACATAATGAGAAACCACTTCATTATAGATTGAAGACAAAAACTGAGGTGTGGAAAACTTATAATTAAATATGGCATCATCGAAGAAGAGTGCTCTTATTTGAAAAATATCACTATTTCATGTTGGATGAACACATTGAAAGGATTTTGGTCTTAAAATGAAGTTGGGAATTTGTTTACATACCTCAATATCGTTCTGTGCCAAAGATTATAGTGGCTTGGCAGATATCAAATTGAATTTGTGCCTGTTATGTTTGGAGTATGTCCAATATTACTGTTGTGATGACACATGATGTTTTCTCATGTTAAGTCTTGGATTTTCTCACCATAAAGAGCCTACCTTCCATATCCCAATAATAATCAGTATGGCTTTGTATGTACGCTGCTTTTATTATTAACTCTATAGAAAATCTTAGAACGGACAAATCCCAAACTTCAGAAAATAAAAAAAATGACAAGAATTGAACGTTACAGCCCTTTTAAATAAATTGTACAGCAATGAATTCCGATCCGTGGCAAACATAAATAAAACTAAAATATTGTAGATAAGATTAAGAACATAACATTATAATACTGTTTGTACAACTCAATCTTTCCCTTACAATTGTTTGTTTGTTTGTTTCAGTGTTGTAGTTGCTGATGTAAAGCCCAGGATAGACACTGGTCAGTTTAATGATGAAGTAGAGATTCCTCTTCCACAGGACCAGGACCTGTACTCCCAGATGCATCCCTTTCCTTGTGACTTTTGCAGTAGACGTTTCAGTAAGAAGTCGACACTGATGAGTCACATGGATTCTCACAAATCGTCGGAGGACCTTCATGGTTAGTATTACTTTCTATAACATTATAGTTTCGTATTAGAGACTGAAAAAATTACATGATATTAATTAAGCTTAATGCTCAAACGTAAACATCACAGGAAGCCAGTGTACGTCAGTACGTACGTGATTAACAACATAATATTACAGTTGGTTTCACCCATCATCTGTAATACTTTAACAAAATCTATCAAAGACTTTACTTTGGGGTTATGTTTACAACTTTAATCAATAATATATTAAGTAAAGTTGATTTTTTTAATATGAATTATAAAACTAATAAAGGCTATACAAAGTTATAAGAATGACTTTGAGGTTAGAAAATGAATACAAATAAAACCTTTTATCATCAATATATTCATTTATACAAATTTAAAGAAGAGATACCCATTCGGAACTCTGTAAAGTCTGAGCCTATTTTAACTTCTTTTATATTTATTTTACTATCTATTAACTGTTTCTTTATTTTTTTCTACATTATCTTCTAACCCAACCTCAAAAAACTCATTAACTTCAACAAGGCATTATCTTTTATTTTTGCTGGCCTAACCTCTAATAATTCTTTTGCAACGACTATAAGGTTATCACCCCACAATGGCAGCATCACTTTGTAAAGTTATTTTAACCTCTTTGTTTCTACACACTTTACGGATGAATATTAAATTTTACTCGCCGTTTTTCACCATGGCGTAACTCTTCATTAAATTTCAAATTCTAAACTAGTGAAAAAATAGAACACTTTTTCAAGATTTCGGCTCGTCCGGACAGAACACACTAATTGAAAGAAAATTAATTAATTAATTTCGACCCAAAAACGTGGCCCCGATGCGCTACGACTTTTTAACTGTCAAAATCGGGTTTTCCGTACAAAAACGTTACCCTACACTGTATTTTCAAAATTTTGATCCAAAAACGTGACCCCAGACCCGCTACCCATTTTTAACTGTCAAAATCGGTTTTCCCGTACCATAAAAACATAAAACATTACCTCACACAGAATTTTCAAAATGTTGATCCAATATTCTCAAAATGTTGACCCTAAAACGTGACCCCGATGCGCTACGGCTGTTTAACTCGCTAAAACATGATCCTGACGCGCTACGACTCGTGCTAGAAAGCACAAAAGCTTTTCAACTCTCCGCAATAAAATTACGAAGATTTTGGTACCACCAGAAGTTTTCTACAACGTCTGTTAGTGCTTATATCGTGTTTACAGGAAAACAGATGCACACAATATTATCGCATGATTTCAATACTTCGGCATTCTAATGCGAGCCGAAGTAAAATGTATTATTTAACCTTGGTGTGTCATAGTTCTGCTCAAACTAGGAGAGTACTTTTATATGGAACAGAGCGTGGTCGGTTTTTAATAATGAGTGCAATCTTGACTTTCTGCTCCATCTTATTTATTACAGTTAAACATAAAAAAATAATTAAAAAACATACACAAATTATATATGAAAATAATATGTAGTAAAAATAATATTGTTCTTATTAAAAGTATGTAACTTATGTGATTTCATAAATAAGTAACTAGAATAATAAAATTAAATAATTGTTTTCAAAATTATGTTATGTTTGTCTGATTCTGCAATTCTTAATTGTAAGTACCTTTACATCTTTAACAAACCTAATTAATTAAATATATAATTGATTATATGTCTACGAAATTAATTTGTGATGCACATATGCCATCATAATTGATTTTACATGTGAAAGTTGTTTAGACATGGGACTCAGTCAGAATTGGCTGAATGTAGATTTTAGTCATCTATGTCTACACAATTACGATTTTGTATTCTATGATTTAAATTTTTAACTGATTATAAGAACTCTGATGTTTCTTTTTATTTAATTTTTTTATTTTTGTTTTTATGGAAGTAATAGATTTTAAAATGGTGACCACTAGAGTAACTAAGGAATGTTATTAGATGACTAAGAAATCAAAACGTTGTGTACTTCTTTATTTAAAAAAGTCACATATGGCGTCTTTTCACAAAGTGGCACATCTGAACACTTAAATAATCATAGCAAGAAGAAGGAAACAAGCCAAAATACAAAGAAACCTTACATATCTTTACCTAAACATCTATTAAAACGTTCTTATTAGATATTTATGGATTCAACGCAGTGATTTGTTGTTCACATGGCGGTTATACAGTATTTAGAATAGTTTCTATAATCTCATTGACGATGCTACTTATTAACTAATTTCTATCACTTTTAGAATTTTTAACTCATTATCTATTGCTCTACCACATTATTATATCTTAAATGTAATACAGAAAATTATTCGGTCTTTGAATTATATATTCAGGTTGTTAGGTACAGTCACCCCCACTGTGTCTATGTTGTTATTTTTTAATGTGACAACTGTGAACTGTATATTACAATATATTTTACATATTTACTTTTGTTGTTAAATTCTTATTGAATATACGTTAGACGACTTTATCTTTTATTTCTTCCAAACCTCTAATAACTTATCAACTTCAACGATGATATTATTTTCTATTTATAACTTGCAACAAATCTTTAATATCAACCACATCAATATCTTCCATTTGTCTTTCATTCTACTACTAAAACGCATTTCATCAGTCTTTTTTTAATTATATTTATCAATATTTTCAAAATTTGCATCAGGTTTTTTGTAACATATGTGACCAATGCAGACAAGAAAGTAGCTAAGATAAATTAAAAGACATAACAAACATATATATATAAATATATATATATATATATATATATATATAAAATAGACGCAAGAAAAATAAATAATTTCTAATAAAGTAAATGTAATAGTTATTTAATAAACAAAGAAAAGTTTACAAAAGGCAGATATAACTTTAGAATATAAATATGTAAAAGCAGATATAAAATTATAACATAATTCATTATATTCATATAACCAGTAAAAATGATGTGATATAAAAAAGTGATATATAAACAGTTAAAGTGATAACATATAATATAAAAAGTGACAATAGAACTGAAATAAATAATAATTAGAACAATATTTCACTCATTTTAAAATAAAACTAATATATATATAAACATTGAGATATATAACATATAAAATAACAACAAAGTGTGAGTTGGCTAAAAAAGTAAGTTGGCATCAATGCAGAAAGGAAGTGACGTCAGAGAACTGAACATGCTTCCCTCTCTTCTATTAACAGCTAGCACGCAGGTATTTAGTTTATAAACATTACATACATCACACAAAATTGAACTTTTAGGACTTTTAAATTTTTCGTAAGATAGGGTTCACATTATATTTATTGTAACTTAACTTTTTAATCTGCTTATAGCTTCAATATTTTTTCTGTTTATTTCATTGGTAAAATTGCGTCTAATTAAATTTAAATATTATAATTTTTATGTGTTTCTTGTATGTTTTGGAAATTTAAATGTCTGCATTGAAAATAACCATGAAGTATTAAATACTTTATTATTTCTTTAGACTTATTATTTCTATACTATAGTTTCACTCAACAGCTAGTACTAACTCAGTCAAAACGTATCCCCCTTGAGATTTTTTGGAATAAAAATAAATAAATTTGTTAATTGGTAAACTAGGCATCAATAGTGACGTCATTCTATTGTGCAACATTTAGCAAAGTCATGGCCGCCAGAATGCCTATAGATTGAACTTCACAGGCCTAGTCGTAGATCAAATGTAAGTAACTTAGTAAACATAAACAAAACATATTTGATGTTAGATTTTTGATATTGTTTATTTTAGAGAAATTAAGTGTTGTGATTAATAATAATGAGGTAATTTTGAACTTATTAAAATTACGTAAACCTATTTTTTTAAATTTTACTAAATTTTATTTTTATTGTAACGCCTCATGTTACAATAATGGCGCCCAATGTGGGGCAGATGAAGCAAATAAAGCCGTAGTGTAGCTCATGTTACAATAATGATGCCCGAACGCGTGGCTGAGATAAAAAAACGGAGTGAGATTGTGGTATTTATGATGGTTTTTCGGGGTGTTGCAGCGAAAAATTTGTTTTTTTGAATATTGCCAAATATATATTAGTAAATAATGGCAGAATCAACAGAGAATTTTGATGATTCTGGGCTTGACTTCGAGAAATCTGTGAACATGAGTGAGAATAATGAAGTATTTAACTCTTGTTTAAAATTACCAAATTTTTTAGTCATATCACTCTAGGCTCATAAAATTTTGTATTTAAACAATTACATAACAAATTTGTATACCCTTTTTATTTAAACTTGTATAGCCTAAAAAAAGGATGGGACATGACATAATCTTGAACTTAGGATGCTGACACAAACTTCAACAATGTATTTATATTTTAGATTGTAATCTTTGCGGAGCAAAATACCGTCGTAAGTTTGATCTCGTAAATCATATGAAAATCCATGCATATGCACCTGATCGTTCGGCTATGGAAGATGATGATGACGACTTTTCTCGACAAAATCAATCCACCAATACCCATAAAGGAAGGCGCAAGAAGACGCTTGTTCCTAAAAAAAATAGTGCTAGTTCCAACAGTGAATTCAGTCCAGAACATTTTGATGTGAAATCTGAAAAAAAATCAGGTAAAGAACTTTTTGTTTAAAAAAAATGTTATATCAACATTAAATTTGTATGTGATGGCATTGTAGATAGTGTTACTTAACCCTTAACAGGCGACTAGCATCTTTAGACATGGCACGACCGAATATCTAAGTGCGGTTAGCGTCTTTAAACGCAAATACACATGCTTAGATGATTCCATGGTTCATGAAACTTTCAGTAGAGTGTAAAATGATGTCCTTTGAGTATGTTTAGACCGAATCAAAAAGCAATGTCTGTTACACCTTATCAGTCTGTGTTATGTCGCCAGAGCAAATGAGTCTATTATCACAAGTGTTCTCAGAGCGGCTTACGCCTATAGACGCATCTGTTTCACTCAGCTGTTCCTTGTTTGTTTGTTCTGATAGCTGACTGATATTCATTCCGAAGTTTTAGTTTTGTAAAAGTTCTTGTTTTTCTTAGTTTAGTTCGTAATTATTTTATTTTTTATACAACAATAAGTATTGTTTTTATGTATTTGGTTTTTGTATAATTGTAAATTCTGCTAAGTTTGGTTAGATTTTTTTTAATTCTTAAAAAATATTTAAAACAAGTTTAAAATTAGTTGAGTATTTTTTGTGTCTAAATTCTAAAAATCAAAATTTAAAAAAAGAACATTGAGAAAATAAATATATATTTTTAACTCTAAATGAATGGTAGCCCATATTTTAGCTTAGAGCTTCAAGGGTTAAAACAAGTTTGTAAGGATATGATAGACTTAGCCAACACAATGTTTGCCACATTGACCCAAGTATGGTAAAAAACCTTACATATTTGCTTTGGTGAATACATTATAATAATAAAGTAAT
>JAGFPH010000092.1:473873-487708 GCA_018207615.1 Philaenus spumarius
TGTATAAATAATTTAAAGACTTTTTTTATAATTACCTGTTTTTGTGTAAATTGAACTTAAAATTGGTTTTTTCAGATTTTTGAAAAACTCTTGTTTTTTAGAAGTAGGAAATAACACAATTTTATTTCATTTAAAAAATTTTTGGAAAGACATGTTTTATCAAGTCACATCATAAAAGTGTACATTTGATATAAGTATATTATGTGAAAATTCTTCAAGCAGTTCTGTGCATTAGGCTGCAAGAATAAGACAAAACTAGTGGACATGGCAATGCTTCACTATTGCTTGATTTACCTAACCTAAAATTATATTCAGTTTTTGATCCAAATCAGTTGTTGATCAAAATCAGCTGTTGATCAAAATCAGCTGTTTTAAGCTTTTCATACGAACAGCTGTTTTTTGTGCCCCTGATAAAATCAAAAGAAATCTTTCTTCTTCTTCCTTAAGATTGACCTTCCATAAGATTAACATGACAACTTTGAGGGCACCTGGGGCGAAGCCCTTAACATACATTGAGCTCATTTTAAGGGAAGCACAACTTCAGAGTGAGCTCTGTAAAATGACACCAAAAACATCAAAATCGGTTAAAAACTCTAGGAGGAGTTCTACTCACAAAATAACCCCTAGCAAATTAATTATGTACTAGTGGATACGGCAATGCTTCGCTATTGCTTGATTTACCTAACCTAAAATTATATTCAGTTTTTGATCCAAATCAGTTGTTGATCAAAATCAGCTGTTGGTCAAAATCAGCTGTTTTAAGCTTTTCATACGAACAGCTGTTTTTTGTGCCCCTGATAAAATCAAAAGAAATCTTTCTTCTTCTTCCTTAAGATTGACCTTCCATAAGATTAACATGGCAACTTTGAGGGCCACTGGGGCGAAGCCCTTAACATACATTGAGCTCATTTTAAGGGAAGCACAACTTCAGAGTGAGCTCTGTAAAATGACTCAAAAAACATCAAAATCGGTTAAAAACTTTTCTACTCACAAAATAACCCCTAGCAAATTAATTATGTATAGATAGATATAGATGTTGAGAAAACTAAAATTAAAAGTCAACTTTACATCAATATTTTCGGATATTGATTAGATTTTTTTCTTCTGATCTATATGTTTTGTAGAGACATGTAATAGTGTTATTTTAATAATCTAAATTTTCAGAAAATTACAAAAATCTTGTTGCTTGTGCAGGTTGTGCTGAGAGAACATATCCGGGCTCACCATTCCGGCACTGATTCCAAGGTAAATGCTTGCTACGAATGTAAAGTTTGTGGATATTTATTTGGTTCATCGAGTGAACTGTGCTTGCACCTGGTTCAGCATAGTGATGAAAATACTGCCAAACATCGTCAGCCAAGTTTAGGCCCTCGTAAATACAAGCGTAGACGTAAACTTATTTCACATGATATTCCTGATATGTCAGCGATGCCTGATGACGATGAATCGACTGATTCCAGTGACTCTCATGTCGAAAAAAAGAAAATTATAAACAAAAAGAAATATAGAACCGAATCGAATCGGACAGCACAAGATTTGGAAACCGTCGTAAAGCAGTGCGAATCAGCCTTACAGAATATAAATTCTATGGTTATCAAATCAGAACCAAAGGAGAAGAAAATCAAGATTGACAAAACCTTGAAAAAGCACAAAACAAAAAATATGGGTAAATTATTTAAAATTGGGCGTAATGAAAAACGTGCCAAAGCTGCCAAACTGTTAAACAATACAAGCTATGCTTCTAAATATGTTGTCTCGAGACCTGATGATTTAAAACCTCACAGCAATAGTGAACAAGTTAGACCGAGAACCAAAAATGTTACGTATCCTTTGCTCGATGATTTGATGGATTCTATGAACGGTTCCGACAGCATGCGTAACAGGCCTCGAACGAAAAATGTTAATTTCCGCAATTTGACAGTTACCAAACTCGAGCCGGCTACATTTCCTGTAACCAAGTCACGCAAGAAAAGCAAATCAAGAAAAAGTGGTAGTAAAAAACAAAAATCTGAAACTACAGTTATAAACGGTTCAAACCAAATAGATTCCTACAGTAAAAGTGGGCCAGTCTGTGAAGAGAATTTGGAAACTTGCATTGTACCTGATTTTAACATAGATGGAATAAAAACAGAAATTCCTACCCCAGAAGAAACTACTATTCTGCCCATGGACAGTTGTATAGTGAAATCTGAGCTAATAACTTGTGAAATGTGCACGGAGTTGTTTGCCGATCGTACGCAGTTGTTAAACCATATAAGGATACATATATAGTGTCACGCCTAACTTAGACGCAGTCTAAGTTTAAAGGAAAAACATTGTTGATATTCATATCAAAGTAAGTGATTCAAGATTTAGTTTATTTCCTTTATTTTATGATAAATTAATTTAAAAACTTGTGTAAATAATTGGAAAAGAACAGACGGTAATATAAAAGTAAACTAAGTGTTATTTTATATTCTTCAAGTGTATAGTAAAACCGTGTCATACTGTGAATCTAGAAAAATAAGAAACCTATATTTATGTTTAAAATGTATAGACAGCATGAATTGGTAAAGTTAACACCCTAAACTTAAAAAATAAATGGATTCAGTGTATTATACGTTGACAAATTAAGTAATTAGGATTGTATAAATAATGTATTGATGGACTATTTTTACATAATTACCTTTACTGTTTTTAGAATCTAGACAAGGGTTTTATCGTAGTTTGTTATTCCTTGTCATATTAATAAATGAATTTTATTATGTTTAAATCTGTTAAATATGATTGAAGCGTTGCAAGAAATTCATTATATTTTAATTTATCTCTGTTCTTAAAAACCACCATACGTTATTATACAAAATATGGCTCAAATAATAGATTAAAAGAGCATACCTTTAACAGTACAAGAAAACTTGTAGAATCACATGTCATCTGAACTAGTCCTGAAATTTCTTGTTGGTTATTTGTTTGTTGTTTCTTTTTTCCCTTTCAAGTAATGTTCTGTATTTAATATGTAATAATAAAGCAAACTATAAGTACACGAGTGAATTTATTGTATTATTATTAATTAATTTTGGCACTTTATACTCTTGAATATTATAATTATTAAAATAAGCTTCGACTGTGTGTTAAATAATACTGAGTGGAAGCAGAGTGGCCAAGAGGCTAAAGGAACTCATTCAATCTGCTATGGTTGGAACTACAACTCAGAATGCCTATTTTTGAAGTCATTACTGGCGATTGTTGTACCTGTACTATTCACTGATCCCTTGTCTTCATTAGTCTTATTGGCATAAAGACATTAAGTAACAAAAAATAAATAATACTGGGTGGTTAAAAAGACATTTGTACCTACTCCAGATTTGTGTTTTGAATTATTAAGATGGCTAAACAAAGTGTCCTTTTTGTAGCAGGGGATGATTTTATAACTGGAACTCAAGTACAGCAATCCCTCGCTATTCGCAGGGGATAGGTTCCAAAAAATTGCTGCGAATAGTGAAAACCAAATCTTAATGGGAAAAGGGAGATTTTGTTCGTGGCATATAGAACATTTTAAAACATGTACTAATACCTACAATTAATTTATATAACATAATACATTTCATTTTTACTTAAATTTATGTACTTTATTTTTGTAGAAAGTATCTTGTTTAACCCCACAGAATTATAATTTCAGTTTCATAACACTAAATACATAATCATCGACACAGTTCACTAAAATCTAAGAACTGTACAGTCTACTCTGGAATATTTATCACTGTGAAATCTATAACACAGCATGTGTATTCTGTTGAATAGAAAGTAAGTCCAAGGCTTTATGCTGTTTATAGGAAGGGATGATTTTATAACTTAGTGACACAAGTAGTCCAATTTCAAATACAGTAGACTCCCTCTTAACCGGCCATCTCGGGACCGAGACCGCGGCCGGATAAAGATTTGGCCGGTTAAACCAACGTGCCCTTAAACTCTTTAAAATACAGTTTTCAATAGACTATACATAATAATAAGTTGAAAAATAATTCTAAAAATATTACTGTATTAAATTTATAACCTAACTACTCACCCCAGAATTTGTTTCTCTGGCGTATAAAAACAAAACACATCAAAACACTGTTTGCTAAAAACACAAAACTTTAATTGGCACACCACGCAATATAAAACGTTGTTAATACAAATTAGAACAAATAAAATATAGGACTATAGTACACTGTTAAATGGTTTCTTATTAGTTTTTAAAGTAATTGTCAATTTTTTTTGGTTTCTTCGTATCAGTTGCTCTTTTGAATGCGTAGTCACGCCATTTTTTTACAAACATTATGTCGGCCGGTGTTGATACGTCTTGTTGTTCAATATAAGAAGTGATAAGTTCTAGTGCACTTTTTGCTTTTGCATGATTCACTCTTTCAATATTTTCGCCCTCTTCTTCATCTTCTTCTTCTCTATTTCCAACATCTTCGGTTGCAACAACCGCTTGTATGATTTCATCGTCGGTAAAAAATTCATTTTCAAGATTTTCATCGGCTGCCTTCCATTCATTCACATTTTCTACAGTCATCGTATCACACTGAGATAAGGTTTTCAAACCAGTAACTATATGTTCGTTGTTAGGTTCCGTTGCGTTCTCAACGGCAGCTGGATTGTCATCTTTATTACTCTCAATTGCATTCATGACGTCTGGCCAGATTTTCCTCCAAGCTTTGACAAATGTTGTATTCGGCATTTCATCGTAGGCTTTAGCTAACATATAAATCACATCTTTGATGTTAATTATTGTCTTTAAAGTGGCAATTAGTCCAATGTCTCTGTCATCATCCATCTTTGACAGTATTTCTGATAGGAGTTTGTGTTTGTACAGTTTTTTCAGGCTTGCAATCACGCCTTGGTCCATAGGCTGCATTACGCTTGTTGTGTGGGGAGGTAGGTAATAAAAATGAATATCCTCTGTATCATCACACTGGAGCTCCTCCTCCGGATGTGTCGGGGCATTGTCAAGAACTAAAACAGCCTTAATTGGTATTTTCAAACTTTGTAGGTGTTTCTTAACACGAGGTACAAACTCTGTCACAAACCATTCTCTAAATAAATAAATATCCATCCATGCTGATTTCTGTGCACGATAGTATACAGGAAGAGACGATATGTTTATATTTTTGAAAGCACGGGGCTTCATCACTTTCCAATCACAAAAAGTGGAAGTTTATGGGTTCCAGTGGCATTGCAACAAACGCCTACAGTTATTCTTTCTTTGTAGGTTTTAAAACTAGCGGCAGATTTTTCCTGACTTCCGGCGAATGTTTTCTGAGGAAGCAACTTAAAGTTTAGGCCCGTTTCGTCCGTGTTATATATTTGCTTTGGATGTAACTCTCTCCTTATGTATTCTTGGAATTTTGTTGGTAATTCTTCTGCTGCAATTGTGTCTGCCGACAGTTTTTCACCACATATGCCTATAAAGTGAACCCCGTGTCGCTTCTTCCAACGAGTAAGCCACCCATCACTAGCTACAAAATGGCCCCCGTTTTCAATTTTCGAATGAAGTAAAATAGCTTTCTCCTTTAAAATAGTCCCACTTAACGGCGTTCCTCTGCGGCGTTCTTGTTGAAACCATAACCAAAGTGCGTCGTCTACCAACTCATTTGTTGGTTTACGAAGTGTGCATCACGTTGAAAGTATTTTATTTGACTCCACTTGAGTACAAATGTCCTGGAGGGATTTCTGATTTTTTCGCCAGTCGTTTACAGTACTTTTACCCACATTTAGTTCATTACAAATTTTTTCACTGATTCACCTTTGGCGATGCGTTCAAGAGCATTTAGTTTTTGTTCAATTTTTCAAAATTGAAAAATTCAGGCCTATGACGTAACCTTGAGTTGAAGCTCAGATAAACAACAGCGTTTCCTGTTACCCATTTCCGCGAAACACGACCGGTTAAAGCGATGCTTTGTTATAAAATAGCCGGTTAAAAGGAAGTCGATTTCCTGACAGGGTTGGCTGGTTAAAGCGGCAGCCGGTTGAAAGGTGGCCGGTTAAGAGGGAGTCTACTGTATGGTGTATGTTGAATAAAAAGTAAGTCAAAGCTTGATGATTTTTGTAGGAAGGGATGACTTTTTATAACTTTGGGACTCAAATAATAAAATTTCAAATATAGCGTATATATTCTGTTGAATAAAACGTAAGTCATAGCTTTATGCTTTTTGTATTTATGGATGATTTTTTATAACTTTGGGACACAAGTAGTAAAATTTAAATTATAGTGTATGTATTCTGTTGAATGAAAAGTAAGTCGAAGGTTTTTGTAGCAGGGGATGATTTTATTAACTTTGGGACTCTAGTAGCAAAATTTGAAATATATCATGCATTCTGTTGAGTAATAAATAATTCGACCACGCAGCTGAACCCCTAGCGTGAGTTGAGCGAACTTCCAAAATTAAGTTGATATGTTTTAGGGTTTCAACCAACTATTTGGGAAATTGATCTACTAATGAAGGCGCTGAATAGCTTTGCCTGTGTGTCGAAATATATTAGTAGAATTTGTTAGCACCTAAGTCTCCAGCTTCGACTCAAGCACTCCTTCGGTCCACTCGCAGCAAAAAAACTCGCTTTGCTTGGAGAATATAAACTCGGACGTTGGGCCTTAGATCTTAAAATGCCCCGAAGGTAAAACCCCACACGTGGATTTTAACCAGGTACTTTTATGGTATTTTACGTTTTGATCGATTTTGGGGGACCCAAGCAAGCTATAAGGTCGTGTAAAAAAACAAAATGTGCAGAATAATATCCTACATTTATTTTTTTTAGATAACACTCTAAAAAAGGTTTAGTTCTCATACGAAAAATCTCAAGAAAAAGTTAGTTCCGGTTGTTGGATTTTTTTGGCTAACGAACTCGACCGAACGACGTAGACAACTAACCTGTGGACCAAATCAGAATTAAAATGCGGCCGCTAGAGTCCGAACACACATATATATATAATTTTTAATGACACCCAAAAACGTGTTCTGGGGACCATGATGATCGGTGCTCATATACTACTCCCGACCTTAGGTTTTACCATAAGGGTCTTTGCTCATTTTTCCTATGGAAATTCGCTTATAATTCAATGCTAAATTAAAAATTTTAAGTTATTACTTACAATCAATTGAATACAAGTAAATAATTACTATAAGGCTGCGTTTAATAATTTAAACTTTGACTCTCAGTGTGACTTTATGTGATTTAAATGTTGATAAAGTGATGTCTACATAGCTCTAAACAAAAATGACGGTATTTGCAGCAACTTGGGAATTTAAAACCATAAAGCTAAGTTCCATAAACAAGTGAAAAGAAACAAGATTTTTACTTGTTTTTTTTTTGTTTTTAACGTTTTTACAGATCAATTTGTCTTACTGGTATTGTCTAAATTTTATTAACATCTGAGTTTTGGTAAATTCTAGAGATCTTCAGAAGTTTTGTTCATGTTGTGAAATCAACAAAGAATCAAAAGAATATAAATTTCATGAATAACTAAATTTTTTATTCACGGCCTCAAAAAAGTGTTTACCTAGTTACCGCTAGCTTTAGCAAACTTTTCTTATGAAAATAACTTCCCAATAAAATCAGCAAACATATTTCTACACGTATGGTTTTAAAGCCGTGTTAAAGAATTAAAGGTGCGAGAAAATGCGCCTCGAGCTTTAAAGAGGAAGTAGTTTCAGTCAGGGGTTCTTCTGTTAATTTAATCAAGGTTGTTAGCTTTACGCCCAACGCGTGCACAAATGGAAGACGTCATACTCGTTCGTAGTTGTCATTTTTTAGACCAGAATGACAATCAAATAATATATCACTTTAAATCACGTGAATTTACATCTTTCAGCGATGTATCGAATGTTGGTTGTGATAGACCTATGAATTATGAATTAAATCGATAATGTAGTATTAACTCATGTACGTATATATTTAATAAAAGTGCAATATACTTATTTATCAATTAAATAAAATTAGGTGGGTTTGTACTGAATTAGTTATATTTGAACCTACTTATAAAATACGGTTAGTAATATTTTCTATAAAATAGTAAAGTTTTCAATTTTGTCTTGTAAAATTGAAGCAATAATATTAAATTACTACAAATTCTGTATTACATTTTTACTGTTAACCAGTATTATTATATACTTAAATAATCGATAGAATACTTATCGATAGTCGAGCACAGTTTACCGTCGCAGTGGGGGTCATTTAATTTGTTGCGCGTTTTGATATTGATGTAGTCTGCTTGAAAATTACATTGCGAAGTTAGTGTCGAAGGTTGTTGGTTTAGTTGTGGTAGATCAGCGTTAAATTAACCTAAATTGTGATATTTATTTTTAATATTAATACTTTTCAAGTCATTTGTTAATATCAAGTTATTTTTAACAATACTTTTTAGAAAAAGTACAGCATTTGATAAAGTTAACCTCTCTTTTTTAAAACGCACTAGAAATACTTAATCGTGTTTTAGTGTACATTTAGCATGATTTATAAAGTTATTTTGTGTCTTAATTGAATATAGGCTTATATAGTGTTAATTCTACATGTCTAGAACTGTGCTGTAAACATACTTTTTGTAGTTTTTATAAAACTTTGTAATGCACATAATGACTAGTTTATTCAAAAGAACTTTGGATATTCTCCTATTCTGGAGTTTGTTATCAAGTAAGTGTTTATTAATTAACAATATAACTTTATATTTAGTTAAAAAATGGCATAACTTTACTATTCGACTCTAGCCTAATATTTTTGGTGACAAGGACGTTGTTTTACATTCTAGGCCTACTGTTAAATGTTGAATACAGGTAAACATACTATGACTAAATCTTAGGTATTTTTTTATTATTATTTTTGCATTTCTGTTGCCATAGGTTAGCCTAGAGTCAGAATACTGTAGTAAAGTTGCGCCAAAAAAATATGTAGCCTAAGTATATAAGTGTTACGGATTAATAGGCCTAGGCATACAGCCTAAACAAAATAATCACTAAAACCCTTTTTATATAATCTTATGACCTTATTTTTAGTAAAATAAGTACTAAGGGCCTAGTGCTACCGACATGCATTTTTGTACAGTTTGAACAATGTAAGTATATAGGCTTAGGCCTATGCCATTTTAATCCTGACAAAGGAATACTAGTACCTAGCTCATAACTTAGTTTGATGAATTTTTAGTATACCACTAGGCCTACTTATTCTATTACAGCTTCTGAATAAACCCTGAACTTTAACTAACTTAAAATCTCTAGCCACAGTATGTTTCCATTTTGTAAACATAGAAGGCCTAGCCTATATAAGTTGTTCTTCTCACTTTCCCAAAAAGAATGTCTTCTCAGCTAGTGCTAATGTGGTAATTCTAATTTGCAAGATGGCTGAATGTTCGCTATATGTTAATTTGCCTTTTCAACTTTTGGTTTTGTTCTTGTCATATTTGATTTGTCACAATCAGTGGTTAGGCTATATTTTGTTTAGGCCTACGATAGTTAATTTTGTGTAAATTTACTTTAGGACAATCTGATTTTGGCGCAACTTTACTATTCGACTCTAGGCTAACCTTGAGCTAACAGAAATGCAAAAATAATAATAAAAAAAATACCTAAAAGGTTCTAACCTAACCTATTTAGTCACAGTATGTTTACCTGTATTCAACATTTAACAGTAGAATGTAAAACAACATCGTTGTCTGCAAAAATATTAGCCTGGAGTCGAATAGTAAAGTTACGCCCTGATTTTTTTTGGGAAACAGATTAGTGCTGCCAACCTAGTCTATACACATTTTACTATTGAGTGTTGAATTCTGGCAAACATACTGTGACTAGAAACTAAGATAGAAATAAATTACAGGTTAATTTTTTTAACGCTAAACGGTGAGGTGTCCTAATGTAAACTTTAGCTGTTTTTTCTCTTCTTGGTGCAAGTGGAATGTTTACAGTAGTGCAAATATAACCAAAATTCTGAATAGATTTTGGCGTAGTTTACTATTCGACCCTAGCCTAATATTTTTGCAGACAACGGCGTTGTTTTACATTCTACTGTTAAATGTTGAATACAGGTAAACATACTGTGACACTAAATACTATAGGTTAGAACCTTTTAGGTTTTTTTATATTTATTCTTGCATTTCTGTTGCCATATGTAGGTTATCCTAGGGTCAAATAGTAAACTTGCGCCTATTTTTTATAATATTTTTCCATTTTTATACTCAGTAGGTCTAAAGAGTTTATTTTCAGATTATGAAAAAAAATCTTAACTTATATATTTAGTCACTCTCTCCTACTAAATTACAAAAAGTGTTTCTTTAGTTTAGACTAGGTATTTATGTAGGATAGCTTAACCATAGGTTAAAGTGGATAATTTTTCATATAGGCCTAGATGCTAAAACGTGCAGACAAATATTGTAGAAATAACAAAATAAAACACTAAAAATTCAGGTTTAAGTTCAGCCACTGTGGTTAAATTTGGATGAAACAAAAGAAACTAACCACTTCACTGGCACCAAATAGATATAAAAAGTAGTTATCATAATAAAATTACAAAAAAGATAGGCTATTTAGCCTAACTATAGAAAATGAATTGTGCAAAATATAGATTTTTATTTTAGCCTAATAAACCATTGATAGTTTACATTTAGTGCTGAAACCAATAAAACAACATTTGATGAAATCTAAAAAATAAAGGACAAATTACAGTGTAGGGGAGGCCGGGGTAATAAGAGACATGGGTTATAAGAGACACAGTCAAAAAAAAACCCAAAAAATATACTTAGACAACTTTAAAAATATGTAGGCCTAATTAATATTAGGCCTAAGTGTCATATGTATTCTTTACTGCAATACACATATTGAGAAATTTATAACATATTTTGAATTTTTTTTTATGACGAACAAAAACCTTCACTTTGACTTTAACTTACCCTAAAAGTTGGTAACTTTCTAAATAAAAAAAAAAATTTGTAGGCAAGATATTTAGGATTTAGGCCTATTAATGTGTAACCTTCCGACCAAGACACAATTTCAAGGCTTTTGATGTACAATTTTTTTAAACCTTGAAGGCACTCTTTATTTAAATGTTCTAGGCATGTTTCTCACTACCCCATTTTTATTTTTTGTGGGGGTAATAAGAGACTTGTGGTCTTGAGATACATATATGTGTATATATATCGGTATATATACATATATATCGAGATTTCGAAGATTAGTTACGTCTGATCTATAAAAAAATTAAAAAGCCTTTAAAGCCTACTAAGACAACTAAAATGTTGCTCTAAGACAACCAGAACTAGTTTACCCTACCAAGAGAACATTTTTTTTCACTTTAAATCAAAAAGCAGTTTTACCCATTAGGCTAGACCATATTTAGTTATTCTAATAATGTAAATTTATGTTTAGAATGTCTGGAAGTTAGTATTTAGTCATTACTACATACTTCATTCCATAATAAATAAATAAGTTCATTTATAATTACAGTACTAGAAAAATATTTTATAACATCTTGTTCACTTGTTTATACTTCAAAGACACGTTTTTTTGCCTATTTTCGACTACACTTTAGAAAATGTGTAAAATATTTTCTGCCCTTTTTAAAAATTATATTGATGTTTTTGGTTACCCCCCCCCCCCCAGGTTATGTTGATTATGTAGAACTATCATTAAATGTACAATATTACAATATTATATCATTTAGGACCTAATATTAAAAGAAATTAATTTCACAAACGCATTTATGACAATTAATTTTCGAGAAAACATATATTTTTAATGGGATGTAAATACAGTATCAAAAATTAAAAACTATTGCCTGATTCAAAATTGTTTCCAGATGTCTTTTATTACCCCACATCATTTTACATTGCTATATATGGGCAGTTACAGGCCTGGTCTCTTATTACCCCCACGTGGGTTTATTAGAGACAAGGTTTTAATAAAAATTAAAAAAAAATTAACAAAAAATTTAAGTTCAAAAATCACCTAAAAAATTAAGAGGAATCCATTTAATGCAATTAAATACGAGATATTTATTTCAAGTTATTTAGATTAATAGTAGCCTACCGTATAGATTTTATTAATATTTGGACGTAGTTATGCAAAAAGGAACCATGCCACTCTGCCTCTAAACTGAGATAAATGGCTTCAAAGTTGACAGTTGATTCTAATTCTGTTTGATGTGCTAGAATTGTTTTTCATTTTTTTTATTTTAAATTAATGATTTTAGTTGTTATTTTATAAAGTGAAATATATAAACTTTGGCAGAATTTTAAAATAATAAGGAAAATGTGGGTTGGTTCCTTTTGGTATTTTTTCAATATTTACAGCAAATAGTGACCATGTTACTTGGTTCCTTTTTGCATTATAATATGAATTTTCGGATGTTCGGAAAAAAATCATTAAAAAATCGAAAAAATTTGAGGATGAATGAAAGTAGTGTTCCCCCATATGTCGTAGGTTGGTTTTTTTTTACATAATATATATATATATACAGAAATACTACAGTAAAATTATGCAAAACATCTCAAGCCTTTAGACCAGGTAACTAGTCATATCCCGTCAGCTTGGAAGCGAGCCAACCACCGTTTGCTTTACTTCCGCCCTCCTACCCTCAAACCACAGATATGAAACTATTTCGAAATAACAAAGTTTTAACCCGAAGAAAAGAATTCGCTTATAACGATGGTGGTCTGCCTAAAGGGGCAAGATAGGCAATATGGTTGCTTTGTAAAGTAGCTAAGAGCGTTGGATTCCATACAAGCCTTCGTAGCCGAGAGGTAACGTGTAGTCTTTCTGATCAAAAGATCCCGGGTTCAAATCTCGTGAGATCAGGTAGCTTTTAATATCTGTGGTTTGAGGGTAGGAGGGCGGAATTAAGCAATTACGGTGGTTGGTTCGCTTTCATGCTGATGGGATATGACTAGTTACCTGATCTAAAGGCTTGGGATGTTTTGCATAATTTTACTGTAGGCTAGTATTTCTGTATATATATATATTTTATTTTTTTTTTTAAACCAACCGACGACATATGGAGGAACAATACTTTCATTCATCCTCAAATTTACATCGATTTGTATACTATATTAGGCTATATGTGAAACGGAAAAAACTATTCATTCATAGTAGATTGATACAAAAAATTGACAAAAATAATAATTTTTTGATTATTTAATGATTTTTTTCCGAACGTCCGGCACAATCGGACGTTGACAATTCTTACATGTTTTGAAACATCCGTTTAAACAGGACGTTGGCATTGAAAGGGTTAATGCCACACTTTGTGAAGTAAATTTCTAATGATACTATTTTATTTTAAAAGAATGTGTAACACAAGAATACTAGTCTACAATTAACAAAATATTGACATTAGGCGTACTAATAATTGCAGTGGCAGTTTGATTAATTCTTTTTTTTAAAATCACCCTCCAAAAACTCCATTTCAGCATATCCCTGGATAAAAATAAAATAATCATTTAAATCAAAAAACTTAAGAGTAAGAGCTGTCAGAATAAAAATTCTTACGTCTCAAAACATATTTAATATTTCTTTTTAAGCTCATAATAAAAATTTATGTATGTAGCTCATATATATTTATGTAGGCCTATATATATTTGACTAATATATATGTAGCTTGTGATACATTAAATTGAATCTCTTTGAAAACCATGGATTGTTTTGGTAATAAAAAAAATCGGCTGATGAATTTGTTCACTGCATTCAGAAATGTTATATTGTAAGTTATTTTTATAACTTTATATTATTTAAAAGACAAAAAGAGATATGCAATCGGATCTCGTGTCAGTTATTGCCGGAGAGAACCTTAGAAAAACAATTTACAAAATCCCTGTTCCTCCTACCTGATCATAGAAT
>JAGFPH010000092.1:492708-525123 GCA_018207615.1 Philaenus spumarius
AATTATCCAATCGTAATAAAACCGGCACCGTTGGAAAGAAAATGAATTAAACTTTAACTTTTGTATTTAAAACTTTTTCGTAAAACGTATTTTTACATACGTAATCATCGTTTCAAAATTTTAGAATGTCAAACAGCTGTTTTCCGTGCGATATCGCGAATTTAAAAACGTAAAATATCATCATTTTCAACCGTCTGCAACTCCTCACAGTTGTCAATTGTCACAAAGATCATTACAGCATTGGATTCATTAGACTTTTATCTTTCAAGTGGTATTTTTAAATCATCTGTGGCTACAATCGTTTATGAGATACAGAACTTAGAATAAATAACTTAATAAGAACTGATCTAAGTTATTATAAACTTCTCACACATACAAATCATACAGATTCAAACTTAAGAGCAACCAAGCAAGCTTCATATAACCACTCCTAGATGGCGCTGATGAAGGTACATTTTTGTTATAACCGCTCCTAGATGGTGCTGATAAACTATCTTTTACTTTACACAGAATATTTATACCGATAGTAAAGTAACTGAAGTTTTGTTAATTTGTCAGTTTTCTTTCATGAAGCCGTAGTCTAGTGGATAATGAGGCGTCTTTCTGATCAAGAGATGCCGAGTTCGAATCTAGGCTAGGGAGACCAGATATCTAATCATATTTGTGGTTTGAGGGTAGGAGGGCGGAAGTAAAGCAAACGGTGGTTGGCTCGCTTCCAAGCTGACGGGATATGACTAGATATCTGGTCTCTGGCTGGGGCTGTTTTGCATAATTTTACTAAGGTAAAATATATATATATATATATATGTATATATTTAACTTACTAAAAAAAAAACCAGTAAAAAATAAAAAATAAATTTTTAGTAAACAACCTTGCATTAGTTAGTCAAAAAATGTAATTTAATAATAAATTTGTGTCTTAATATCATGTTTTTTTTAACCTACAGTCAATTCTGATTAGAAAAATAACATTTTATACTGTAGAAATAAAAACTGTATGAAAACACCTAGGAAAATCGTTTTTTTACAAAAATATTTCTCAAAAATTATACAACTTTGTTTATAGGATTTTTGGTAAAAATCGTGGAAAGTTTATACATTTTTGTTCGTTCTATTGTATCTGATTAGAAAATGTAAGGTTTTTTGTAATTTCCAATTGGTTTAATAAAATTCCATTTTGGAGGAAAAAATATATAGGAATATTCGTTTTGAAAATAGACCTATTTTTTAGCGTTTTTGTAGTTGGAACATAAAAATTGCTATTTTCAACTGAAAATTTTTGAAATTGAAATATATTTTTACACATTTATATTTAGAACTAAATTACAAAACTTTTGTATATTTTGAATAAAATTACAAAAAAGTTTTACTATTTTTTATTTAGGCATAAATTTGGTTTTTTCCCTTCCGTTTCTGAACATTTTTTGTTTCTAAGCTAATAACTTTTACAATTTCAAAAGAAACAAATTTTTAGTGGCATATTTGAATTCTTTGAAGTTTCTTCTACAAAAAAGCTATGGAAACCTTTGGATTGGGGTTCATTTACTATTTTTGGCAAATTTTTAAAAATATGCTTGCAAAACGCTAAAAACAGGCTTTTCAATTTTAGCTTTAACAATGCCACTTGGAGGGTTAAAGAAGTCTTAGTTTAAGTTTAAGGTAATTGATAACTGAATAGAGATGTTTATGAAAAATATAAGTTTTAGCCTATCAAAGATTGAAAACATTTGAACTTAAACTGGATGCAGTATATGCTTTGTGAGTTTCTAACACATAATCTTCATAAAAAATAGTTCATAATAATTTTAGTAAATAAATGTTGTTCCGTATGCTACTAGGATCCTACAAAATTGTATGTTGTACACAGAGTATGAGTTTATTATATATTATCAGATTCTTCTTTACAAATATTTTATATGATATTCATTAGTAACTTCTGAGAAAGATTCAAAGTACATTACAAATTCTACATAAATTGAACAACAATCCTTTAATATTGTTTTTGGAAATGGCCTCAAGCAACATCGTTTTCCATATCACTAATGGGGAAGATTTGACAATCAAAAGTAAGTAGGGAGAATATTTTAGATTAGACACACTGTAGTCAACACGTGCAACTTCCTCAGGCTACCAATAGAACATTATAAACTCTTTTTTGTTTTCTTTTAAAATTATCGAAGCTAATGCCTTTTACACTGACATTATCATGTATCAAAATTCAACTTGCTTTAAAAAATGACACAGAATTCTACAAAAAAAAAATCTATACCTATTTTGTAATTTATAACTTACAATATTTTTTAATGGCATTTTTTAACCAGATGAATTAAAACAAATTGTTAGGCTACATAATCTATTTTTCTCTCAATCTATTTAAAAAAATGTGTTTTTACTGTAAATTAGCCTGAGTCAATTCTTATACAAAATTGTTGTCACCTTGATGACTACTTTCTTCAATTTGCCATAGTTTGAATTGTCATTGTTCCGAATTCAGGTATTGGGTGGAGTGAATAAAACATTGCATCTACCCCTTAGATTTAGCTCTTGCTCAAAACTGAGTGAGTAAACAATTGCTACTTCTAGGTAGCACGATTTAAGTAAGTTAGGATCAGCCCGTGACAAATTAAGCAATTGCTAAGGCTAGCTGTTGCTAAGCCTGGCTGCAGCTAGGTTTGTGATTCCCCCGCCTCTCTCTCCTATGTTGTTGTGGAGGCATTCCCAGTATTATGCTCGGGTACTGTGTTAGTGTTTACTGAGTATTTTAAGATGTCTGATTTAGAGGAAAACGATGATTTAGTAGAAGAAAAATACCTTTGCATACTTGGCATACTAGCTTTTCCTGATCAATTGCTTACGGTACTTTGAAACTTAGATGGAGCTCTTTATTCATACCATGTCCCAAGCTGCAACTAAGAATCCTTGACAAATCAAGCAAATTCTAGGTCTAGTTACTGCTAGCTTTTTATTCACTAAAAACCAAGCAATTTCTTAGAAATAACTTGGACCTTAGCAACAGGTATGTTTTATTCACTCCACCCACTGACCTTAAATTTGTCCTTGTTTTATTTCATTCCCAGACATAGGCCTAACCATAAGGTTTAACCTCCAAGATGCATCTAAATAGGTTTCCCTGATTGAAATAAAAATGAATGCACAATCAAAATAGCGTATTGAAATTTATCTCATGACACAAAAGTAATGTCAGATGCTCCAGATGGTTTAAAAACTATCTCTGTAAGTAAAAACAACTATAATATTGTCCAATCCTTTCCCTTGAAGAATATTTCATACTCTCTCCCATAGTTAGATCTAGATCTAACTAGGCATAACTAGTTATGCCTTTGCTCCCAGTAGTTCTATGTAAAAGTGAGATGTACATTAAAAATAATATATCCGTTAAAAATAATATATGAAATAATGTATCCTTTTTTTAAAAATAATTTATTAAAAGTAGGCGACCTACCTTCGCCCGGGCAAGATGTACATAATTAGTGACATTTGTTTGTGCGTTTTTTGTGTTTCGTTAAATGTGTTTTACAACGATCTCACTAGTGAGAGAAATAGTTTTATTTAACAGTGTATTTTTATGGTGATATGAATTAATTAATGTGACCGGAAGATGGGGTAACCCGAAACTGCAGTCGTCACATCAAGCAACATAATACAGGATTGAAAAAGACGTATACAGGTAAATTTATACCTATTTAACATATTTTGTTAAAAGAGATGGTTTTAAATAACAGCAGAGCTGGGTACATAATTAATACTCTAATGAGAAAGCTTTATGTCATTTCACCAGAAGCACAATTTCAATTTAGGTTAAAAACAATCAAAAATACTGAAAGCAACTGACACATTATTTCACATCCATGCTATAGGCTACTAATTGTTATAAGGTCTATTATTTAAAGCTATAACAAAGTTTTGTTAAAAATATATTTCTTCTAACAAGAAGGAAGTCTACCTTAAAATTTTACACTCGAAACAAATTTAATACTGAGGCCAAGCCTGTAGTGCCAAGCAAAGCTATCCCAATTTGACATCTTGCACGTTTTAAAAATTTTTACTTTCTTCTGAGCTTTTTAGAAAGAGAATCTAATTCCTTACTTTTATATAAAAAAACATCTGGTGTGCACATCACACAACTTTCCTTACCAAAATAGATGCTGTATCAATTATCAAATTTCTCGAGCGAGAGATTGATGATACCATTTTCGAGTTAATAGGAGCCGTTTCGAAGAAAACGGTACTAACTTCAAAACGGTTAATCCCACGGACCTGATTTTGGTCTCAATCGATTTCTAACCTCACAAAATGTCAAATTTGATACCAAATACGGCTAGTTTAAAAAAAGACATTTTTACCCCCAAAAACGCCCTTTTTGGGGGCAATTTTTGAAAAAATGGAAAAAGTTGAGTGGGGTATCGTTTTTGACATTATTTTGGACGCTGAATCGAATGAGGCCATTTTCAAGTCGATAGGACCAGCCATTTCAGAGATAAAAACAAAATAACTTGGTTTTTGTAATAACTTTTTTCAACGAATTTTTAACGGTCTTTCGCGTACATAGGGTGTTAAGGGGGTCGGAGTAGAGTATGTTAGCAAAGTTTAATCAAAATCGTTAGAAGGAATTTGGAGTAAATACCAAAAATGTGCTAAAAACTGCTCCCACGGTAAGACACCACCTCCGATTTGCTTCAAATTTACATGGGTTTAATTGTTTACATGTTTGAAGATATCCTGTAAATTTCAGTTCGATCCGTCCAGCCGTTTGCCCTGTGCACTCCGTACACACACACACACAGACACACAGACAGACCAATTGCCAAAAATGCATTTTTTGGACTCAGGGGGCCTTGAAACGTAAGATATTATGAAAACTCGACATCGAATTTTTGGGTCGATCGCAATACTTACCTTACCTAGTATAGGGTAAGGAAAGTAAAAACAGTACATAGCCAGTCCAACTGTTTTTGAAAGATAAATAAATTATAATTAATACCAAAGCGTTATCATTATTACATTATAATTATTGGTTATCAATAAATGGGTACGGTATAATATTTCTTCATACATTTTGGATATTCTTTGCAAAATCAAAGTTAGTTGTGAACATTTACGAGTACAAAATTTGTTTCATTTCATACCTCATCAATTAATTTTATTTTTATTTGTATATTTCATCAATAAACCATTAATGAAAAAATCTCATTACTTGTGGTACTATATCTTTCTTTTGTTAATTGATGTACAAGATTTGGCCTAGTCTTCAAATTATTGTTATTCTCAAACTTTATTATTAATTTCACTTTGTTTAGTACTATTATATTACTGTTTTTTTTTTTTTTTTTTAAATTTTACCATCCATAAACCTAGTTACAAATATACTCTACAGAATTTTAATTTTCAAATGATGACGTATCAAAAGCTAATTTATTCGGCCACCATCTTCTTGATGAATGATCAAGCTGTGAAATTTGTATTTTGTGCGGGAAAAGTCTGTAGGCGGGCTATAAAGAACTATTTGACAAACCGATATACAAAAAGTTGATGGCTTACGACTTCAGTTTATTGCATATTATCATTTCTTTACCTGTGAGCAGAAGTGGTTCAGTTCGGAGCTGTGTCAGTATTTTTGTTTTACTGATCAAATTAGAATTTACTGAAAGTATGGGTACAGCCTAGCAATAATTCATCAAAATAAATATTTGCTATTTCATTTAGACTTCATTTACAAACGCTTTATGCACATTTATATTCTTCAGTGCATTAAGTTTTATTTTTCTTACTAATAATAAAGTATATTTTGATTTAATTGTACATAATTCTTAGTCGGTAGGCTAATTATTTAAAGTAGTAATCAACATTTTTACTTTGTAGTTGAGTAGAATTTATTTTGAATATGTAGGCTTAAGTATAATTTATGAAGAAGTTAACTTTTTTTAAATATACAAAAACAATTTTCAAGTCAGACTAACCATCAATATTTTACAAAATATTGTAGAAGAGAAATTAAAAGTAGTCAATATAACCTACCTATTCAGAATTAATATAAAAGTTAGGTTATATATTTTATCACCCTACTTTATAAATGTACAACATTCGTGATTAAAAAATGTCCAAAGCGAATGGGTCCTGCTAGTTATTAAATCAGTTGTAAAGAGCTCAGTCATAGCAAATCTTAGTTTTGTAAAGGTACTTCTCTCACATACTAGCAGTGTGACAAAATGACAAAGATCGTTACCGGTAATGCATCTAGCTAACACAGACCTACTTTCTATTTAACTACCTTCTATTTAACAAAGTTTGTTCAGGTATTAAGTTAATTGTATATTACACCATAGGCTGTACACATTCCTGGTGACTGTATTAACTGGGGAAAAGTTTCTTTTACAAAACATGTTACCAGACAAGGTTGATCTTTGTTGGTGTTATAACTACTTAATTATATGTGAAAATAAAAGTTGGCCTAACGATCAAGCCACTGACTAGAATTTTTCTTCTTTACCTTCTGAAGTGATGGGCTTTAGTATTAATTTTAAAAAACTGACTAAATCTTTAAATTCTATTGTTGAGTTAAAAGTTAATTTCAGTATATTAAGGTATATTCAAATTCCTTTTTAATGGATTTTCTCACCTTGTTTCTACTGCAGTTTCAGGCTATTTACAATATGTTTTTGAGAGTTATGTGTTTTTGAAAGTTGTGTGTTTTATTATTATCCTTATGATGGGTAGACGTAAGATGTTAAAATACCAAAATTAAATTATGCTACACCTTTGCTTAGCAATCAACTAACAAAGAGCTTGAAAACAAATTTGGTATTCCACTAACTGTATTATTGTTACGCTCTTAAGGTCATATGATGATCGTCATTAATTTTAATTTCTTTTTCTGCCAAATACGAGAAGTCATTGACCAGTATACCAGAGTAGATTTCATGGCAGTAGGTTGTTGACTTTGACAGACAAAATATAATCTCACTTTATGTTCAATTTCCTAGTATATTCCTGGCCACCAAACAAAAGATCGCGCCAATTCTTTCATTCTTATCATTCCCTGGTGTCTATGGTCCATTAAAGACAATACTTGTTTTCGACTTCAGCCATAATCAGTAGTCAGTTATTTATTGTCTGTAGTAATATCAATATCCTTCTGAAGGTTTTCAGCCAACATACTCAATAAAAACTGCAGTCATTTTTTATTACTTCCCCTATGAAAATTTTAGTTGAAGTTAATTAATATACATCCATGCAGACGTTTTTTGTAGATATTATCTTTTCCATATTTCTTAGAACTCTTGTCTCAAAAAGTAATCTGTGTTTTGCCTATCGAATTGAAGGAGACGATAAAAAAACCTACTCTATCTATAATTAGGCGATGATAATTATAATAGGTTTTTAATAAACCAGGTTTTTCGCATTAATAAAAAAAAATCTATCTATAATTTTAACATTTAGTCTTCTGATGTCCAGTAAGACCTTGTAGGCCTAGACGGGCTATCTCAACGTCATACACCTTTTCGTTCCTAATCCGAGTGTCAAGGATATGGACATACGAAAAAACGCTGTAAAAGTGAAGATGTTTGTGCTCAAGTGTATGAACACGAATATAAGTGTGCAAATTGCAAGGAAAATTTCTTTGCTATTCTTAAGATAGCAACATTAAATAAGCTTAGCTTTCCAGAAGCAAAGAATTAATTTAAAAAACAACATCCTTCTTTAAGCACTGCACTAGGAATGTCTTTGCAAAGGCTTCTGTTAAATCTGCAGAGTAAACTATAAATATTAGTAGGCTACATTCTCTAATAGAACAGATTACCTCTCAATGTCTGTTTTAGTATCGGTTAATTTTATTGCAACTAATAAACCAAAAGAAACTTATAACATTGATAATCCAAGTTGCTCTGTCAAAAAAATTAAAACGTCAGCCAAGACTCCAGAGACTAATGTAAATTTATAAGAGGTCAACCTCCGGTGCAAGCTTTAATAAAGGAGCAATTTTTAAACCCCCTCTCAGCCACCAGGATAAAAAAAAAGAAATAATAAATCAAATTCTACTGCCATCAAATACTGATACTTTAATGATACTAAACTTAAATTTTTATTGAATATAGATCAGGCAAATCCCCTCCTCAACCTACTAAACTCTTAATATCCATGTGAATAAGGAGGAAAATCCCTTGTAACATATTATATTATTTTAGACTAATTTATATACTCATTTAATTTCATTAACAAATACATCCAAGAGTCATAAAGTAATTGAATGGAATTATAATGGTGTAAGGCAGCGGTTCTCAACCTTTTTGGAGTTGTGTACCTCTTACAAACTTCTTTTCATGAATGTACCCCCGGACTATAATTCGTATCTATTGAAAGTTAGCATCAGTAATGAGGAATCAGTACAATAATAGGATTATCAATAAATACAGTTTAAAGCTATATGAGTACTATATTTTCCGATTATATTTTAACTTTTAACACTTCAATAAATATAAAATGTAAATGGAAAATATATTTCAAATGATGATTTTAATCTCTTCAAGCGTTCACATATTTGCAACTTAACACCATTAGAAAGTTTCAACTCATTCTCTTTCAAAAAGTTATTCAAAGTCTCAACTACAAGTCTGGCTCTGAAGAATACAAGACCTACAAAACTCAACCTTTTTTATCATAGATTCTAGTTTCTCTGTTCTTTTGAAGATTGTGATTGAACTTATCTGAAGGCCAAGATTTAGCTTATTTAGTTGTTGAAAAATGTCAGATAAGTAAAGCCAAACATTGTACCCAGTCGCTGACATGTAATTTTGATGACAGACGGAAATAGTTATCTTGAAAAAACAACTGCACTTTATACCTAAGCGCAAACAATCTTTGGAGGACTTTTCCTTGGGAAAGTCACTTCACTTCTGTGTGATAAAGTAAGCTCAAGTGGAGGCTATCCATTTCTTCACAAAGAGATTTGAAAAGCCTTGAGTTTAAGGCTTGTGACTTGATCAAGTTAACAATTTTCACAGTCTCATCAAGAACAGTTTTAAGTTCACCAGATAGGTCTTTGCAGGCAAGGCTTTGTCTGTGGATACAGCAATGAGTCCAGCTTAAATGGTATGCCACTTCTTTGACACAAGCTCAAAAACCTATAAAACAGCCTGACCTATTTTGCTCCATTAGTAGATATGCCACAACAATTTTTCCAGTATATATCATTTTCGATTAAATACCCATTAATGACATTAAATATATCAGCTCCTTTCGTTGTTTATGTAAAAGATTTCTTCAACCTCATTTTTAGGTACCTTGCAATTACAAGCAGTATAGTACATTTACACAAGTCTGTACTTTCATCAAAGTGTTTGCTATCCTTTATTCTTGCAATGACTACTTCCTCAATATCATTAGACATATCGTTAATTCTACGAGATATAGTTGAGCTAGAAACTGGGATATTGTTTATTTTTTTGGCATTCTCTTCACTAAACACACAACTAACAGCATCTTTAATGCATGGAAAAATTAAATTTTTTGCTATAGTGTAGCTTTTCCAGATTTAGCAATGTGGAAACTTATTTTATATGAAGCTTCTAAAAATTTTCGTTGTCTTTGTTAGTTGACCCAAAATAAGATACTACATTCTTTTGTTTTAAAAGACGTTAAAAAACAAAAAAACTGTGATCTTTTTTCTCATAGTTAGGATGTTTTGTTTTTAAATGCTGTGTAAGCAGAGAAGGCTTCAAACTAATATCGGCTAAAATCTCGCCACACACTACACATTGTGGCCAAGGACAGTCATAATCCTCGACAAAAGAAAATCTGTACATTAAATATTGATCTAAATATTTTCTTTTTTTTATGACTGAAGAGGTAGTGCCTTCATTTTTCCTTTTAGTTATTGTCGCCTGTGTACATACACTAATCTGTGATGAGGGTTTTTGAGTGTCCTTTGACGTACTCGGCGAAGAAACTTCTTCACTATTATTTTGTTGGGTCTGCTGTAGTGGCGGCCGTCTTGGATTTTTATCCCGAAAGAGCAATGTTAAATTTAAAACCATTTATTTTGCTTATTTTTTATCATGAAGTTGTTTGCAAGGTCTCATTTTAACCACAGTCATCATTCGCATCCATTTTGCGTTTTACATTGTTTTTTTTTAATCCCTTTCATTTGTCACGTAATTGACATTTTTAAGTACCAAGTTCGAACTTTTTTCTTTATACAATAAACAAATTATAATTAATAGTGAATCGCAAGCCGGATCCACAATTTTATAAAGAGTATTCAGTTTTTTTTTCAGCACTCAATTACAAAAGATAGATTTATAAAATGGTTTGAAATGAGGCAAAGTTAAAGGCCTCAGCGGCAATAAATTGCACTGTTAAGATACGGCTATAGAGAGAAGCGCTGGCGTCGCCGGTTGCTTTCTTGTTTACTGGAGCAGACCTTTAATTACACAGTACATTCGTCAAATATCAAATTGATTAGGCTGTTAAACACATGTACTGCACAGCAAAAGTTGATTGACAACACTGACAGTAGCTAATATTCTAATATTTTAATTGTTTAATACCATAACTCTATACAATGTACAAGTCCGCCATTACATATTTTATTTTTGCGAACCCCCTAGCAACATTCAGGTTGAGCACTACTGGCGTTAAAAGTCACATTGAAGAACTCAAAGTTTTTGCTTGAGATACATCTCCCTTGTTTGTTTGTTTTCAGATGAGAAATTGTCATAATACCCATTCCTTTTATTTAAAAGGTTATTCAGTTTCAGCTCTGATTTTATTATAAAGGGCAGAGCAAGAAATGCTGTAGCCATACAGCTAAAACTACAGATAACTTTCAAATGTAACTTCTTTCTCTAAGCGGTTCCATTTAACATTATTATCTGTTCCTTGTAGTTGCCACCAAACTACATCGTACAAAAATTTGATTTGATAGATCTAATTTGTGATAGATTTAAATTGATAGATAACTGATTCTATTTGTCAGGTATTTTAATGCACACCATTATTCGTGGGGATCTACAACCTGTAGTTTTAGGGACATCCGTACAGAGAGGTTACGGTACTCTTAGCAGCTTCTACAAGAGGTTGGACGGTTGTATACGTATCATTTGTAGTCCTTCATTGGCTGCAAAATTCAAGATTACAGTCTTGTCAGATTTATACAGCAGCGACCACACTCCTATTAAGATATCTTCTGTAGTTTCCAGTTTGGAAATAACGTTCATTGCGATGGAGTTTAAAGAAAGCGTTAGCCTATATGATAATTTTACCAATACCTTTATCTCAAAACATAGTTCAGGATAGCTCAACAAATGATACAGTCAAAGATTTATGTGATTCAATTCTTTTAACAGTAGAAAACAAATTTCCTAAATATCCACATGGCCTCTATGTTAAGCAGTACCTTCGTGGAACGACTATTTAAAGAGGCTCTGTGCTTATGCCAACATGGTAGGCAATGATAATCACCCAGGTTTTTCGCCTATAAAAAAAAAATATGCCAACATGCTTTCTAGAAGTTTAATATAAAATTGACCAATAAAAATCTTGAAACTATAAAATATTGGATGCTAAAGCGTAGAAAGCATGATGGAGTTTTGACTACAATAGTGAGGACATTGAAAGAATTTTAAGGTTATCTTTTGCTGAATTCACTCTTATTGTCAGTCCATTTTAATGATTCTCATTTACAATTGAAGTCTGCTTTCTTGTTGACATTTGACACCGCTCCAGGCCTTTACAACATCGCTTACGCAATGGTCAAACACCTCCTAAGTTCAAGGAGATTGGAGCTCCTTCGGATATATAATTGTATATTATTTGCCCAGGAGAAGCCCTAAGCCTGGGTATAGCCATAGCAAAAAAAGGCATCAACCAATCCCATATTAAGTTTTTAAAGGAAGGATATCGTTCAAAGACCGCGTGTGCGAAACTGACAACTCTGGTGCTCGTGGATTACCATCTAAAAGTATGTACAACTTTCTGAAGGCAATAGGACTTGGGAGGAAGAAAATTAAGGAGGTTTTGAATCGAATGTCACATGGAGCTTTAAGCGAATCATATCTTCTTTGGATCAGAAGGAATGAAGAATGGGGACAGTTGGTGAGGGGAACGTTGTGGCCACATAAAGACGTCTTAACCCTCCTTGTCCGGTCGTCAGTCCGGGGCCAACCAAAGTACCAAAAAGTGAACCACTTCTGATCATTCTTGTGGGCCTACCGTGAAGACAGTGGTACCACATAAAAGCCATGCTCTTCTCATCATCATCTTCCCTGACTCTTGTTTGGATGCAACAATAATTTTATTCCTCTTTTAAAACTAGGGAATAACAAAACTTATTGAGTTGTTATCACCCTATCTCTTTCACGAGCATTCTTTGTAGACTGGTAGAAATTGTGCAAAATTCGCACCTTGTATGGTACCTTGAAATTTATCAGCTGCTTTGTAATGAATAGGGTAGTTTTTGAAAAGTAAGATCATCCATCAATCAACTAGGTTTATTAGAGTCTGACACTCAATCAAAGTGCCTTCCGCGTACTCCTCACAGTGTTTTTTGACTTTGAAAAGGCATATGATAAGGCTTTGCATAGAGGAATTATGAACACTTTACATATTTGGGTATTCATGAGAAAATATTAGCATTTATACAGAACTTTCTAACCAACCAATATTTTAAAGTGTCTTGGAGCTACTTGGTAAGATGGATTTTATTTAGAGAATGATGTTCCTCAGGCTAGTTTGTTTATCATGACTTTGTTTGCTGTTGACGTCCTCTCTCTCCTTTGTTTTCTTTTTGTGGCCAACAACCAATAAATTACAAACGTGCACCAATTATAGCGGATTTAAGTTTTCCACTACGTTGCATTGCCTTTAATCATTATAAACAGAAATAGACCCATATTTTATATCTAAACGGAACTCAACTTTATTCCATTAATATTAGACTCATACTAGACTATAGACTTTCTTGGAAAACTCGTGTGACAAATTTGAAGTCTCGCTGAACAAACTTCTAAATATGTTACGGGTTTTAAGCGGTTCTCATTGGGATGCCGATAGGATCTGCATGCTGCGATTTTACCGCACAATTGTTTAATCTTTAATGGACTATGGCTCCATAGTCTATTCGTCTGCCAGGTTATCTTTTCATTGCTTTTCATCTTTTTAACGCCCAACCCAAACAAAGGGTGTTTTAAGTTTAACATGTGTTTCTGTCTGTGGCGTCATAGCTCCCAAATGGTTGAACCGATTTTGATTTATTATTTTTTTTGAAAGGTGACTTGATTGAGAGTGTTATTAGCTATGATTCAAGAAATTTGATCAGACGTTTGGGGATTTTTAACTTTGTCTGGAGCTTTTCGTTCTAGCCTCATTTGTAATCGGCCTGTAGAAACGGGTGAGCCATCACTCGTACGACATAGACAGTAGCTACAACTTTTGTTTATATATGTAGCTTATGCTCCAAACCATCTCATCCTGTGTACGATAATTGTATTTAATAATCGATTAACGGAGCGGTATGAAACAATCGACTGCACCTTTTTGGATCAGAACCATTCATATTCTTAATAATCTTAAGATTTATACTATCACCTATAGAATTTTACCAAGTTTTGTTCTACCATGGACGGAATACTTAGTTGTTCATGCAGTTTTTTAACAACTTTTAGTAGTGTGTTGTGAATTCTTTATTGTTTCAATTGTTTAAGTTATGAGCATTAATTGATGCTCCTATTTTCAGGTAATGAGTGATGCTCAGATTTGACGCTTTAAAAAATATCTTCAGCTTACTACTTTATTTTAATGATTTAGTCAATGCAAGGTACAAAAGGCACACAAACCTTATCTTTCATAAAACCTTTTCATTCTTTCAATCTGTGCTCAATGGTATTTTAAAAGAGATGTTACCCAGAAGACAATGCCTAACACATAATTAAAGTTTGATCATAATAAAATTTGTAGTTTTTGAGTTAAAAGTGACCAATAACATAGTTATTAAAACTTTACACCTTTTATACCACAGTATAGACTGCTAGCTACGTAAAAAGAGCAAAACTAATCTCGTCTGAGAGAATTTTACCATCGTATATAATTAATATTGACTCTATTATTAATTTGATTTATAAGACGTATAGGCCTATTCACTTTCAGTAACAATCTAAAATTGAAACATTAATTTTTTTTTGTTTGACACTAACTTATTTAAAAAAAGTCTTCTGAATATAATAGGTTTTTGTGCTCTTATGTGTACTTTTAATTCAGGCAAAAAAGAGAATAATACTTCTAATGTTACTTCCTGTTTAAAACTTACATATAAGATATTTATCTCCCAAACAATATTCTGTCAACTAAACGTAGTTTTTTGGTACTAGGTTATTAAATTAATTAATTGATTCTAAGAACACAGAGTCTGTCATTTTAGTATTACAACTCCACATTTAGCATTGCGTCAGGACATCTTATAACCTCCATTATCTCTTATTATTAAAATGTAGTTGTCATTTTACTAGAAGAAGAAGTGAATAGGCTTACATCTAATTTAAATAATCAACTCCTTTAAAAGCGAGTGTATGTCCGTATGTACATACGTAGCCTACTTGAGTAACAATGTAATATAACAGCTAATTTCACCCATCATCTGTAATACTTAAACAAAACCTAGCGTAGATTATACTTTGGGGTTATGTTTACAACTTCAATCAATATAAGTCTTGTGAAGTTGATTTTCTTAAAATATGAGTTAAAGAACTAAAGTAGGTATAAATAAATATACTTGATAGAATAATCTTTGAACACAAAATCTCACAACTAATACGTTTATTAACTCAAACGCGTTTCAACGACAAAGTCGCCATCCTCAGTGATACACGAGCTACAATAGTCAAACTATAACTAACTAAGTAACGACTTTATCGTTGAAACGCTTTAGAGCTAATAAACGTATTAGTTGTGAGATTTTGTGTTCAAAGTTTATTCTATCAAACTATAGTACACTATAATACGTTATAAGATTTGCTTTGAGGTTATAAAATGAACATGAATACAATATTATTATCAATACATTCATTTATACAAGTTTAAAGAAGAGATACCCATTCGTTCAATTTCGGAAACATTCGTACATCTTCGTATAACATATAAACATATTCGATTATTAATTTCTTCATTATAATATTAATAACTTCTAAATCATTTGATATGTCAATATGAAGTTAGAAATCAATTACGGTAAAAGTTAATATTTTTATCTTTATTTAGATATATAATAATGAATATAAATTCAAAATTTTAACAAATATGCCTACAGTTTTATAATCCTTATAATTGTACACATTTACCGAGTTAAAAATCCCCATCAGCATAGATAGGACTAGATCAGTCTGTTGTTTTTAAATAGTATTTTTTTAAATTATGTATTTCTGATGTGTATCTAATTAATCTGCCTGTGATTTTTCACGGGGGTGTACTAGTAATTAAGTACAAATTTCCATTTTAGAGTGAATTTCTTGATTTAGATTAAATTTAAATTACCTTTGATCCTTGTTGTAATTTATTTTTATTTTGGTTCCGAATAATAAATGTATTTTATCTTGAATTGTAGATAAATCGAATAAACCTGTAATTTAAAATAGGCTGAGTATATTCTAATACAGAATGACATAGTTACTGTCAAATGATGGCAATATTATTATAACCTTGGGCTACTCTTTGATTAGTCGGCCTTGTTGCTATCCTGTTTGCATTGAGTGTTCAGTGTTCACTCACATTATTATAGGTTGCAAAAAATACTCGAAGCTAGTGTTATACCCATGAAGTATTTAGGTGTTCCACTGACAACGGATGTGCTTTAAATTAAGTTGTGGTAGTTTATCGTAAGCATAATCGTAAGGACTTTAGGAAACAATATTGTTATAGTTGTTGTTTTCGTACAGACAGTGTATTTAAAGTCACTAAAAACAAACAATTGTAATAAATAATGAATTTGTACGATATTATAGAATTACAATTACATTATTTTGTGTCTTATAATAAAAAAAGATTATTTCGTCATGACAAATTGGCAAAACTGTTTCAACTTTAATTGTTATTAACATAAGCAAAACTCTTTTGGCCTATCTATATTTTTAAACTAATACTAAATATTTTGTATTAACTTATATAAACTATAATTTGTTTATATAAAATTAGTGTATATTTGTTTATTGTATATTGTTATGGCCTTTGTGTTTAGTTTTGAATTAGATAACTCAGGGCACAGTGTTTTTAATTTTTACAATGTCAAATATTCCTACTGAAGAGACAAATAAAATATAACAGTGAACCAGACTTGTTTAAAAAAACAGGGATTTATCAACATTCAAGCAACGATTGCTCGTGTTTTTATATTTTCCAAAGAGGACATCCCTTTATAAAAAGGTTCAAGAAACACTTACAAAAGTACACATGGTTTAAACTCCCCCTGTGTCCAAATGCTACGGTTACAGTGACTTCAAACACCAACATGAATTTCCTACATGTGTGTAAAAAAAACCATTACATTGATGCATGGGAGGAGTTCGCATTTTACAGAGCTTCAAAAACCGGGAAACAACATTTATTAAATAAAAAGGCGTTGTTTCAGTCAAGTATTATGTTCGATACTTTAATCGCCGTTGAGAATAAAAAAGCGGTCTCTGTCAACTACAACATGTTCCTTCAAAAATTCCCGTACCTAGCCTAATATAACTTCAGTTGTCAGTATAACTTCGCCCAGGCAACATGTATTCATTTCAAATTTTTAATCTGTGTCGTTATGGCTTGACACTGTGGCACTGGCTTGACAACAGTGGTATTAATATTCTGAATACAATTAATAACTTTAATCTGGCAGCCTTCTATGCCAGAAAAAACTTTCTGAGAGGGGGTTCTTGTCTGTTGGTGGAGCGGAGTTGTAGATATAAGGTTGTACATGATTTTTCGGGTCTAAATGAAGATCTAGTATTTGAGAGTTCAGCTGTGGAGCTCTTAGATTACAACTCAATTGTTGTATCTATTTATACAATTCCTGACTATAATACAAAAAAAATGTTTCTCTCTAAATTTGAGAAACTTCTTTATATTTTGCAAAAAAGTTTAAAAAGTAAATCAGTCTTTATTGCTGGAGACTTCAATGTAGATGTCCTAGAAAGTAGTATATTTTCCTATAAATTTAAAGAAATAATTGAATGTAGTGGATTCCTATTGCAGTTTAATGAGCCAACCAGACCGACTCGGCATTCTGGGTCTTGTCTGGACAACATTGTTACCGGGAGGAAGTATAGTGTTAAGTTTAGGTTGAATACTGATCTGGGACTGTCAGACCATACTGCTGTCTTCTTAAATCTCCCGTTTCAAGGGGGAATTGAACCTATAGGAAAAAAGTGTACCTTAACTAATGTTAGAATATTTTCTGAGGTGGGAATGAAGGAGTTCGTTAATTGTTTGAATCAAGATAATAATTTTATTTTTGATCCAAGTGTGAGTGTAAATGCAAACTATGATGACTTTTTAAAAAAATTTTTAATGACGTTAAATAGTGTTTTCCCTCCAAAGACTTTCAGACATATGCCTAAAACAAAACCAGTTGTTTTGAACTGGGTCACACAAGGTATAAAGATTTCAAGTAAAAGAAAGCGTGAATTGCATTGGGAAACGAAATCAAATAAGAATATACATTTTTTAAGCTATGTGAAATTATATAAAAGTATTTTTAAGAGGGTAGTTATAACTGCTAAAAAAATGGCGAACAGTGTATACATTGATCAATCAGTAAACAAATCGAAGGCCGCTTGGAATGTTGTTAATAAAGAACTCCATCAAAATAGTTTTAAAATAAATAACGGAATTATTTTGAAAGATAAAAATGATACCAAAATAACTCACCCGGTTGATGTAGCTAAAACACTAAATGAATTTTTTTCAAACATAGCACATAACACTAAGGTAGAAAAAGCCACCGCTATAGGAGTTCATTGGTCTGTAAAAGATATTTGTGCTAAGAATAGTGTATCACTCTGTAATTTTGAACTTACAACTGGAAAGGAAATAAAAAAAATTATCGGGTCTCTGAAAAACAAGAATTCGGTTGGATGGGATGAAATACCTATAAAGTTGATCAAATCCTCTGTAGATATAATTTCTGAGCCTCTAGCATTAATTATCAACCAGTGTTTGAAAGAAGGTATTTTTCCGGATAAACTTAAATATGCGCAAATTTCGCCAGTTTTTAAGAAAGGCTTAAGGACAAATATAAATAATTATCGTCCTATTTCTGTGTTAAGCAACTTTTCAAAAATTTTTGAAAAAATTGTAAATTTTAGGATAGTGAACTTCTTTGAAACTAATAACTTATTTTATGATAAACAATTTGGGTTTCGGAGGGGTGTGAGCACGGCTTCAGCTCTCATACAGTTCACAAATGAGGTCTTGGAGGCGCTGGATGGGTCGCGGGCCTCAGCCGGGATATTCTGTGACTTGTCCAAGGCATTCGACTGCGTTGATCATTCTTTGTTACTGTCTAAATTGAAGGATTATGGAATGGGAGGAAGTTGTCTTTCTTTGGTAGAGTCATACTTTTTGAACAGGAAACAGAGAACTATAATATTATCTAACAGTAAGAAACATATGTCTGAATGGAAAGATATTACCATTGGAGTACCTCAAGGGTCAATTTTGGGTCCTCTTTTCTTTTTGATTTACATTAACGATCTTCCCAAAGCAATAAATAAAGAATTGATTTTGTTTGCTGATGATACGACCGCTATAGTAAAAAATGATTCCAGTACAGAGTTACTTACATCTCTTTCTGAGGTGACAAAGCTTATAGAAGATTGGTTTAAGAAAAACGGTCTAAAACTGAATCTTGACAAAACTCAAGTCATCAAATTTTCGGTCAGAAACACAGTGGTAGAAAGTAACTTCCCAAATTTGGTATACTCACACAAATTTCTGGGAGTTCAGTTTGATGCAAATTTCAGCTGGAAGGGACATTTGGACAACATCCAAAAAAAGATTAGATCAATATCTTTTGTATTTTTGCACTTGAGAGATTGTGTTCCTTTGGAAACTATTAAAGTAGTGTATTATGCGTATGTAGAATCAATTCTGAGATATAGCATTGTTTTGTGGGGACAGGCGACTAACATTGGTGCGGTTTTCAGATTGCAAAAAAGGGTTTTACGTATCATGACCAATTCCCACCCACAAAGCTCTTGTAAAACACATTTTAAAAACTTAAAAATTTTAACACTGATAGGAATATATATTTATGAAACTTTGAGTTATGTACACTCTATAAAGAATGAATTACCGGACTTATACAGATTCCAACACAATTATAGTACACGGAATGGATATGGTTTTAGATTACCTAACCATCGTTTAACTCTGTATGAAAAAAGCCCTTTATATGCAGGATTGAAATTGTACAATGCATTACCTAGTTCTTATAAGTCCATGGGCGTAAAATTATTTAAGGAAAAACTAAAGAGTGAGCTTATTAACAGAGCTTTCTATTCATTAAAGGAATATTTTGACAGTCCCTTATTTGTATGACCAGTTTGTTTGGAACTGATTTTCCTCTTCCTGATGGTAATTGTTCATTTTTACTATGTCTAACTTGTATTGTGTTCTACTATTTTTGACTGTACTAGTTTCATGTATCTGATTCTATGTTTGTATAAGTGACGATGCACCTGTTTTGTATGTACATAAACATAAAAAAATGTATTGTGCAAATAAAGAATGTCTATGTCTATGTCTATGTTGCATGTTTGTGAGTGATATTGGTGATACAGACAATCTCATTAGTGAGAAAAATAGTTTTAGTTTTTCTAAGTCATAATTTTGTGACTGGTAACCCAAACTGCAGTTGTCATGACATTAGAAAAGGATTTGATAGACAGATTGCAGGTATAAACTTATATCTGCATTAACATTGTTATAGTATTAGATTGGCAACAAAATAGACTGGCGGAAGATACACTCAAATATTTATAAATTTTAAAATTAATGTACATGTTTTTGGTTATTCTTATTCATAACTAGTTGCTCAAAAATAGCTGTGCTACTTACAAAGGGATTTAACTGTGTCATAGCATAATCCATGAATTTATCAATAGCAGTGTCATGGGACACTGACAAAGCCACCTGGCTATCTGTTTTGCATCTCAAAGCTAAGAGAATAAATTTAACATGAATTAGCCTATTATTTAGATTCAGACATAGAGCCTAGCTTCTAAAGCTTGATTGTAGTTTACACAAAACACTATCCAAGTAAGGTAAAAATAAAACTTAAAACACAATTTCACAAAAACAACAATATGATTGTTATAGCTGTTTCGCTGTTAAGCATCATCAGACAACTAAAACTAAAATGTAATATAAAATAATTATATTCCGTGTATTTTAAATATTTTAACTTAAAATTTTAACTTTTTTATTACAACAATTACATGTTTAGCTATGTTTTATTAATATGAGACAAGTTATAACAAAATTGCTCAAATAAAACTTTTAGGGTATTTTTCAATCTTTAAAATGATATAAGTTGTATAAATGTTAAGTGCAGACAGTTGACATAATCGGCCTGACAAAGAAAGATGGCGCGGGGCGCACGAGTCCTCGTGGGCTGGGTCAGCGCGTTGGCATATCAGCGGCCAATCTGCAGCAAAGGCCTATTGTTTGGACTTTTATTTGTATAGCTGGTCTAATTAAGGGTATTACGATTGTAAAATTGACGTAAACGTTTATTTTTTTTCAGTTTTAATTCATTTTCATTGCATTGATAAACGCACAATATGATTTCTTTTAGCCAAGTCAATAAAGGGGAAGATAGGCCTTTGTTGGATATAAGTAGTGAAAAGCTGAAATTTGGTTTATAAAATTGTTAATGTTCTTTATATTAGGGGAGCCAGTTTAGGTTTGGGGGATTATTCCTAACCCTAAGTTATTAGGGCCGTTCCATTATCCACCACCTATGGACCCGCTGTGTCCCGTGCTGGCTAAAACACCACCACCATGTTCTGTTTACTGTCAAAACACCATCACGGACCACCCACCCACCACTCAAAATGCTATTTACAATAATATCTTAAAATTGTCTGGGATATATACAATACTGGCACATAAAAGTAGAGTGTTTCAGTTTTTATTACAGGAAAGTTCATTACAGTTCTACTTAAATTATCATGGCTGAACAATTAAGTTCTACTTTCCGACACCCACAATATTTAAGACGTCTTACAGCTGCAAGACACGAGGTGCAGAAGGTCATCAAGCGCAAAAGCCTTAGAACTTAGTGTTGGTGTTAAAGTTTTCCTGTGTAACCTAAAGTTTATTTAATCTTCCATCTTCCGACCCCAATCTGTAGCATCCAATCTGATTAAGCACTAAATCACAATTAATACACATAATATACAAGCCAATGTTACATATATACAAAATGCAACTAAAATAATAAAGCATCCACATAAACGAACACAGTTATATACAATTGAATACCTAATAAATACAAAATGTTCAGCTTCGAGATGTCAAATATAATATCATCATGTTTGATCTCATATGTATCATGTATGATCTTGTTCATTTATGTTAGAAGCATGGCAATTGGGAACAGATAGATCTGTTTATTTCTAAAATCTCCAAACTATTAAATTTTTTACTTTTTGTTCAATATGCAAGACTTTAACATTATCAATGAGATTAAAATTATGGCCTGTATCTAATAAATGGTTAGCAAAATTTGCCTCGGTTTTACCATGCTTCCAGCAATATAAGTGTTCCTTTAATCTTGTTTTAATGGATCTACTTGTTTGACCTATATATTCACAATTGCAGTCATTACAATTAATTTTGTAAACACCACTACTATCCTATAAGTCTTTCTTATCTTTATTATTAACAAATAGTTTTCCAAGATTATTATTACAATAAAAAGCAGGTTTTTTCCCTTAAAAGATTAAAATTCTGAAATTTCTGGGAGAAAGTATGTGGCAGTTATCTGGTACCGTTTATTTTATAAGAAGTAATTCAATTTAATCTGAATTTATCTTTTAACTGTAATATTCTAAGGGTTAAGGTAAAAAATGTGTGGTGGTAGTGAATATCTCTAAAAACAAGCATTGTAATTAGTATTAAGTATATAGGGCAACAATTTTTCTTGCAATTATATTTATTGAATGGTATTTTTTCCAGTTTTGTAGGTTTTTCTTGATTATAATATTTTGATTGTTCTTTTATGTTGATTCATGACAATCAAGTTTGTAGTCATAATTAATTCCACATGTATGCCTGGAGCAGAGGTGACCATAGGGTTTGTGCCACTGCCTTCTATAAATTATGCAAATCTTGATCTTAAAATTTGCTATATTAGCATTTACTTGTTTTAACCAGTATTCACTGAGCAGCAATTCTAACATCCACATTTTTTATAATAGGCCCTACGCATATACAGACACAATATTATAAATTACAATGATATAAAATGCAATAATTTTAAATTCATTATTGTATAATATAAATGTACAGACACCAAGAATAAAATCTTTAACAAGGTAGCCTCCGAATAAATCACCAAAAACTTTCAAAAGAAGTTTTTTTTAAAATATTTTAACTGAGTTTTAAGAAGGTACACAAATAAATCAATTTTCCAAATTATAACTGCAGTACAATAACCTAGAATTACCTTACATAAGTTAAACAAATTTAAAATTAAATATCCTTTATCACTTGCAACATATATTTTAAAATCAACTATCTATGTTATTTAATGTTAAAAAATTATAATCTATTGTATTTTACAAAAAACAAATACATAAATAATAGTTAATAAATATAGCCTATTTAATTTATATGCCATGGTCTTCCTACACTCTTCCTCCTTTCTATAAAGATGTCTGCATTCATCTATGAAGAAGAGACAACAATATTTTAAATAAAGCAACATTTTTTAGGACATAAAAAATTAATTATAATAATAGTTTAAAACAACTAACCTATTTAACGTTCTAAGTTAAAAAAACTTTTTAATACAAATTTGAATTAAAGGGATATTATTTAATTTACCATGTATCTATGTTCACTTGATTTTGTCAAGTAAAACCAGATTAGCAAAGAACTTGTCGGATGAATTACCTACTATGTTTCTTCACTCTCTCTCTATAAGTAAAACTTGTTTGTGATGTAACAGTACCAGTAATTGAGAAGACCTTAGGCATCATTAAGTTGGTAGCTAACAAACCGGGTTCCCAAAATTATTCCTTTAGCATGTATTCATAGGCTTAACCAGGATGAGGGGGGGGGTTTGGGGGTTATAAACCCCCCCCCTTATTGTAAAAAATATTTTGCACTTTGTGTACATTAAAATTTGCTCTTAAGAGTAACTTGTTTTCTACACCTATGTAAATGTCAAGCTACAATAAATTATGAAATAATATTGCTAACATTATCTTTGGTCAAATTGGGCGCTGGCACTTTATTTTAAATAGAGGCAGTGTAGCGTATCAAAGTATAGTATCTATAGGCAGCACACGGAGTTTTGTCCACCACGGATTATTTGCCGTCGCCGTCATATCAACAGAGGCACGAAAAAGAATATTAGAGCATACATATTGGTCGGAAAAATAAACGATCGGTTTATTTACCGCTGACGGTAGCTGTGTAGCCAATTTTCCTTATTTTAGTATTTTTTCATAGAATACTATCCTTCAGCATGTAGAAACCGACTTTCTTAAATAATTGAAAAATGTTTCTTCTAATTCCTCAAATTAGGAAACACAGTGTAGAATCCAGTCCAAAATCTTTTCCTCTTTTATTTATTGATTGGATGCACCCAAATATGTATATTTTTTTGCTTCCTTTACAATCGGCGACAAAATAACAATAAAGCGAGAGTTGTTCTCTTTTCATGTCAATAAAACATTAAAAGAAATAATATATTAAATAACACACTTCGTGATTGATGAACTAGACACTTCAGTTTAATGAATCGCAATAAGAATTTTAGACGGCGTGGCGCAGCGTCGGAAATTTTAGCGAGTGCACACTTAAAATTTTATGACTATCCGCAGCCATCAAAAAAACATCTTGTGTGTTCCAGGCCTATGGGGTTAGAAGTAGCACACGGAAAGATTTGGCAGGGGATGAGTCATGGTTGCTAAACTAAATTATTCTAAAATGGGCCTGAATCACAATTATTAGAAGTGGAAAAGTATACACACCTATATCATTTTTAAAGTACTTTTGGGAAGCCTAAAAGTGTTATTTTGCATGTTAATTTAAAAAAATTGTCCATGCAAAAGGTTGTTGTAACCCTCTCCCGGGTTACGCCTATACATGTATTTAAAAAAGTAGCACATAATATAAGTACGACTTTATTATTGAGGGGTTACCTGGATTTAGACAGTAGTACATTGATAACTGTAAGCAGTCAGTGCCCGATTAACCTCTATAGTCTGGCTGAAGCTCCATGGACTCTAGCCGATTAGGCGACCCTAATCGGCTAGAGTCCATGGAGCTTCAGCCAGACTATAGGCCATAAGCCAAGAGAGCAGCCCAGCAGACAGTAAAACATTCAAAATAGTTTTAATTAGAAATTGTTAAAAGGGAAAGTGGTCTGTTCAACTGGAATTATAAATAAAATATCAGTCATATGTTCATCTTTGTCTATAAATGATTTTAATAATGACAAGTAATTAACAGTACATTTTCAAAAAAATTACGGTTTCAGATACTTGTTAAATCAACAAACATTAAAAGAACTCGAATAATCCTGTGTAATATTTACTACAAGAAGCTGTAATGATTTTAGATTTGTTCTAAAATTTAGTCAAAAGAAATCAGTAACCAAAAAGTAATAATTGTTTAAAATAAATTGTGCCCACTCCTAATCAATGTGATGCTTCTAACTTTGTGCTTGTCATGTTCCACATCTGCCATTTCCATTACATAATTTAGTTATTTGTTATCTTTAATGCACTTTTTTAAGAAGGCATTGTAAAGATGCTGAGTCACTATGACTTTAATGTTTTGTTGTGTATCATCAACCTTCGTACTTCTATCTTTGCTTCCTAGAAATATTATTATAATTAGATCACAGGTTGTGTATCCGATGTAAATTAATACAAATAAAAAACATATTTTCATGGCAACTTATGAACGGGCATGCAACTGAAGTGTTCCACAGTGAAGTGTTTTTTTGCGTGCTACAAAATCCAATACAAGCATTTTCAAACTGTTCTTTTGATTTTATTTTCAATGTGTATGATATGATTTTTGTTTATTGATTAACCATTGTTGAGTTTTCATTCTGTTGTGATTGTTAACTTTTTAGTCCTAACCGACGAAGTCTATCTAATAATATTTTAGTGATATATTATGGTTCCATCTGTACTATACCTAATGAGAAAACTGAAGTCTTATATATTCATTATTTTTAATAATTTGTAATCATTTTTCAGCTTACCCACTTCCCCAGTAAGGGTTAATTTAATTAAATTACAAGTGAAAAAATATGGACATCCCGGTATAATCACTAGTATTTCTGTCTGTTACAACAGATATGGGCGTCACGCTGAAATTTTACATTGATATAAAGCTTGCTAAGTTGTACGTATTTCAATAACCAAAGATCAACAATTAATTTAGGGCCAAAGTTTAGCACTCCTGAAAAATTATGGTATTAGGGTAAAATATTGCAGCTAAAATTTTGAAAAAACTGGTGTTAGAAGTATTCATATTTTTACAGGAAACTACAGCTTATTTCAACTTAAGTGAAACAGTTATTAAAATTTTGTTTTTCATTCATTAATGTGACGTACAGTAATACTAAGTTTGGAACGTTTTGGATCTTCTGTGGAATATAATCTATTAGTGTTTCTCCCTGCCCAGTTTCGTATAACGTGTAAAGGACTTGATGATCTACACTGCAGAATAACTCAGGATTCACAAAGACTCTTAAGAATTAATTATCTTTTCCCCAATCAAGTAGGCTATACATTACACCCGCACAGGTGTTCACACTGACAGAAGTCGTCTATGAATGAATAAACTCGTGTTGTTTACAAAATTCAAATAGGCAGCAGAAACATTAATCTGTTAAATATGTCTTCTGAGATTTTTCAGTTTAATGTCTTTTTTACCAGGCAGTTAGACCAATGAAGATGGTAATAGAATAACACACTGAAATAAAAAATGTCTATAGCCTAGCTGGTTTCGAACTGTAAAACTATGTCATATGACACACTACCTTGCCAAATGAGCTATTGCCAGTCTTCCCTTTTTATAAAATTAAGTTTATCTACTGTTTGTATAGGCAATTTTTTCCAGGATTCCTCTGTTCCTAAAATCCTTAACTCATTTTGCCAAATGAGGTGTCGTTTAGATTTTTCTTAATCACACAACTATTACAAAAAAAATTAACATTTTCCGATTCAGTGTTTTTTTTATTAGTTTCACACCATTTTACTTTCTCCACCCTATACGTAGTATATGGAGAAAGTATTGTTTTCGTAAAAATGTTCGAATTTGAATTTTCAGTTGAATTATCTGTTTTGGTGCTCCCAGAACCCCAAAAAATTGTTTAGTGCAATTATCTGTGTTGGTGCTCCCTGAACCCAAAAATATTTTTAGTGGAATTTTTTGTTTTGGTGCTCCCTGAACCCAAAAAAGTGTTTTTAACGTGGTGTCTGTCTGTCAGTGTGTCAGTATGTATACACGACCAGAGGGGACACTATTGGTCCGATTTTCATGAAATTTGGTATGTAGGTACTAAACCCTAATATCTCCAGGCGTTTTTTTCATTTTTTGGAATTTTTAATTTTTAAGGGTAATTTACCCCTAAAAACCAATAAAAAACAACAAAAATGCAAATTTCTCAAAAACGGCTCTAACGATTTTGATCAAATTTTCAGTATTTATAGTGCTTAAGATGCCAAACAAAATGACACCACCCGCTTTTATCAAAACTTCGGCGTTTCATAATTATGGGGAAATGTTAAAAAATAAACAAGTTTATGTTGTCAATCTAGCATCATGCCGACGGCCGCACGGGGTAGCACAACGGTAGCGAGGACGGCCAGTAATTCAAAGGTCGCGCGATCGAATCCCGCCTGGGACAATAACTTTTTATACGATTGACGTAAGGTAGAATATTATTTTTTTGTTTTGTTCTAAAAAGTAGTAAATAAAATGATTAAAAACAATATTATTTTGACTACAGTAAGTTGGGAGAAAGTTTGTGTCAGTTAACTGATACCGTTTATTTATTAATGTTGTTGTGATAAGTCAATAATGTTATTAGAGTTCAAGTCAAATAATTAAGTTGGCATTTAATAAAAAAAAAATACTGTTTAACTTTTGTTAGATATTGTTTTAATTAATTAATGCTAATTGTTATCTATTTTAGAATAAACACAAGTTTAACTACAATAGTTCAAACACTGTTTAATTAAACACTTGTCTCATAATGATTTAAACACACATATTTTTGCTGACTCACTGATCAAATAGTTTTTGCATGAAGTACATTATTAAATTTTATCAAGTACAAATTGTTATTTCATAAGTGTTTTCGGAATTTTAGATAATTTACCGAGCATTGCTTAATATATTAGTTTTTGTTAAAAACTCCAAATGGTGTCTAAATGGTGTCATGCATGTTTGTTTTTACTTTTGAACTAGGAACTACTATCTCCCGAAGTTTGGGAACAGCATAATGAGTTTGTAATTTTTCCTAAAGATCCTTATTTATAGGGTGCTATACAGTGCTGGATTAACAACATTTTGGGGCTTTGAAGCAAGATAAGCAACGGGCAGCCTCACTCCGGTCCCTCTCACTCTTAGGTTTACCTTTCCATTTCTAATCTCAATGCACACAAGCAACCAAAAATGGGTATGCGTAGATGATGTATATATTCGAATAATAATCATAATTGGAATCGAGTTACTAAAATAATCGGAATAATCATCTGATTCCAAACAAAACCAACTCAACTTCCTGTGTTCATTAACAACTGATGGGAACTATGCGAAAAAGCTGGCACGCTTTTCATCTTTTTTAATATTATTGGGGTTAATTTTGTTTGTACTATACCTACTAATATTTGTTTTCATATGATTTATAAATTGAAGTTAAAACAAAAACCTCTTCATTTGTTTATGCATTTAACCGATGTTTTTGTTTGTTTCGATGTTTTTATTTTATTCTCTGCTGGCAAAACTTTTTTATTTTACTAACATTGCTTCAGAATTGACAATATTTTACTAAAACAAAGCTAAAATAAATTATAATCATAATAATTAAGACAATGTATGTAGATAGTAAATCATGATTTATGTTTTAGTCCAAAAACAAAAATTTATACAAATTCTATAAATTAAATAGAATAACCTCATATTTAAGATTATTTGGAATATATTACTTTCCACCGACCTTGACTTAAAATTGTAGACTGCTTTAGATGAACATTTGCTTCCATAACAGGATGATTCCGAACGTGCTATTCGGATGAGTTCGGAAATAATCGGAAAGTTAGTTATAATTATTGCCTGAAAGAAGATTTTGTAAAAAAAAATGTAAAAATGTTCTTTGCTTACTATAGTAGCCTACTTTATATAAGAACATGAACAAAATTGAAAAAACTTTGCTTGCTTACTTATCAACGTATACCTGAAAAACTACAAATCCTACAAGTGGTAATGTAATACCTAAAATATATAGGAGAAATATATATATATTTACAACTAGGATTGCACTCGTACATTTTTCAGTGCTGGAACTTCGGCCTTCTGAGGTAGGAATATCCTTCCCTGCCCAAGCGGGGATGTTCGGGAAATGTTTGATAATTTCACTTCAAAAACATCTAATTCGACGATTTTTGGTAAATTTAAAAGTGCAGATAATCTACTTACTGACCAAAGAAAAATACCACTAAGTAAGTATTTATTGTTATAACTAAGTAAACACATGTAAAATTCACAAATATATTTTATTGATGGCACATTTTAACACCTTAACTTCGTGGTTGTTTCATTTAAATTACTAAACATTTTGATAAAGAATAAGTTTATGTTTATAAATTTCAAACATCTAGCGAATGGATTAAACTCTTCAACAATAGTTGATTTCGCATGCCTTGTTTGGGTGTCGTTAAAATGTACGCATTGCCGTTTATCATGAATATTATATAAAATCATAAAATAAAACGTAGGCCAGACATTGAGAAAAAAAAAAAAAAACTTGAAAAAGCAACACCAGAACGGCGTTCCGGCACCAGTGCTCCCCAGTTTACATCTAAGTTCAGTTATAAATATCAGAATCGTTAATTTTGAGAAGATTAGAAATGTGGTAGATTATTACAAACTTACTTTCCTGAGTTTCTTCTTAGAACAACTTTAAACTCCTACTTTTGCAGAACGTCATTTTCACTGGTCATAATAGCAAGAGATGCAAATTTTGCCCCATTGTAGACGTATGGCAGTTTTTAACAATTTTTATTTTTCCCTGGTAGCATTGGTGATCATCGGTGACAAATATATCTTCAATGCTATGTAACGGCTGCTATATTAGCGTTTTGGTTAATCCTGCACTGGTCCTATACCTTAAAAGGAAAAAAACAACGGAATCTAAATAGGACCATTTGTTTACCTGTCACAATCAATTTTCTCCATAGTGAATATTTTACATATAATGCAAGGTATTCAAATGATCTGAACTGAAGTAAGTAATTTATAACAATAGGGGGCCCAAGTTTGGTACTGTTGCTTGAAATGGTTTTATTTAGGGATATCAATCTATTTCTTTCCAATTTTGTGTTTTGTAGTTTTCAAGACCCCAAAGTTTTAAAAACCCCATTCTCCTCTATTTCTGATAGTACCGCATCTAAAATTTTTAAACTGATATTACTGTACTTAAGTTATATACTTTACAGAAAAAAAGAGAGAAACCCGACTTTTGTGAAAAGTGGATTTTGATTAAAAAGGTGTAGGGTCAAGGTGCTGTGCTTGGGGTTCATTTTCTTTTACTGGTCCCCACCCGTAAGGACAATAAATTGTTTGCAAGTCTAACTTGCACTTTTCCGTTAATTTTGTGCTGTGAAACCTTTTTTAGTAGATTTATACAAAGTTCTAAGATTGCCTTTTGTTGATTGAAAATTTGCTGGAAAATGAAAAACTACCAAGTTAAAAACGCTGATCTTTCGTTATTTGGGTAATTAGCGAGGAGTTTTTTGTTCATATCCTCATAAGCATTCTCTCATTCTAATTTTGAAACAGTTTCAAAGGACATAAAGAATACATTGAAGTTGTTACTATAGTACAAATTTCGGAACATCTCTCAAAACCATTGTCTATTTCTTTTTTATTTAATTGATAACTGCTCCAATTTTGCACAAATTACTTCCAGCTTGATTTATAAAATATAGATATAGAAAATCTCGGATGAGATTATTAATGGGCAAAATTGGATCAGGGTGAAAGAGGGAATGATTTTTGTAAAACTGAAAAATCTTACTATGAAAATTACTGCATCCATTTAAAGCCCCCCCCCCCCAACCTATTATACCCCCCCCCCCAACCTTTAAACCAAATGAGTCTTCGAGTGGAAGTTTTTACACCTCCTTGGTAAAAGTAGTACAAAATACTTCTGTTTGAAACAATTTTTGATAACACCAACTATTAGCTTAGTGAGTAAAAAAAATAGAAGAGAAAAATTCTTATTTCAAAACAAGTATTTTGTTCTGAAACAATTATACCACCTAGAATAGTCTTTATTCTTGTGGGGCGAGGTCAGGATTGTTTAGTCCTCTCTACCATCTAACCCCTTTGTACATAATAATTAATTGCATTATAATACTTACATAAAAATATAAAATATTGAAACAATAAAAATAATTATAGTAATAATAAAAATAGAAAATTAAATTAAAAATTAATATAAAATAAAACTAAAATACGTTGAACAATATTTGTAAGTAAAGAAAAAACAGAAACTTATATTTAACCTACCCATACTGTAAAAGGTGAGCTTAGTAAAATTTATATTTATTTTAAATAAATGTGTAACTAACATTTGTAACTATTCCTAATATAAATAACAATAACAACTAAACTTTTATAGCTGATTGATCGTGCTACTCATTCTAACCTTTTTGATAGAAGTTTCTGAAAAATTTCAGCTCTTTAGCTTCAACGAATGTATTCAAATTTATATATATATATATAAGTGAAATACCACTGACTGACTGACTGACTGACTCATCACAGTATCTCAAAAACCATATCACTTAGGAACGTGAAATTTGGTACAAATATTTATAGCTCATAGACATTAGAGGCGCACTAAGAAAGGATTTTAAAATATTTGGGTTGAAACCTCCCCTAAAACCTTAAATATTGTTTGTTATACTTTCCTAAAAGTTAGAAATCTGAAATTGTGTACATTTATTTCTTACAAGATACATATAAAAAATAAACGAGTTTTAAATTTTATCACGTTCTGCTATGGGGTGAAAATGTAGCAACAACCACTAAAACTATTAATATTAATTGAATACCGCCTAGGAACATGAAATTTGGTACACATATTCCTCATAGGCGCTATATATATATATATATATATATATATTTATAAGAAAGGATTTTAAAATATTTGGAATTTTAGGGTTGAAGCAACCCCTAAAACAATAAATATTGTTTGTTATACTTTCCTTAAAGCTAGGAAGCTTATATTTTGTACATTTATTTCTTAAAAACACATATAAAAAGTAAACCAGTTTTACATTTTGAGGCGTGCCGCTAAGGGGTGAAAATGTGATGACAACCCTAAAAACAATAAATATTAATTTATATCCCTTCCTTAAAGCTAGAGAGCTGAAATTTGGCACTCATTAATTTTAAGAAAATATTTAAAGACATAAGCCAATCAAAACCATCCCGATCTATGGATTGGCATATTAAAGACATATCTGGGCGATCTGCAACGTCCAGCTATTCTGTGATTTACCAGTGTTTTGATTGAGCGGATAGCCAAAAGAAGTCGCTCTTTACTCTGAATTCTTTGTTTTTTAATTTTGATTTAATTTATTCAGTCCACATAACGTGACGAAGACGATTAACGGGCCACCAGTGAAAAATAAATACCAAACTAATACAAAATACATGTAATAACTCACTTTCGTGAAATAAAAGATGAAATAAAATGAAAAAAAAAATACAATAATCTAACTTAGTGATTAAAAAAAATTTTCTAACTGAAGCAATTATTTTTGTATTTTTAACTTTAGTTTAGGTTTTTAAAGTGTATACCTGAGCCTTGCTGGTTATTTTAACCTTTATTATTGCTGATCAAAATACGAAAAAATTTGATTTGAACATTTAACATTATTTACC
>JAGFPH010000092.1:525133-562564 GCA_018207615.1 Philaenus spumarius
AAATGTATAAAAATGTTTAATAAAACAAATGTAAAAGAAATTCAATAGAGAGAATTTATTATAATACACATGTAAATAGTAAAGCATGACGGGACATCGAGAGTGATGCTTCAATTCATTTCTCACCTCAAGATTATATATAAAATAATACTAGTGTAGTGGAGCGTGACGGGACAAAAAGCGTGACGCTTAATTCCCATTAAGGGTCTGCTGTAGTGGCAGCCATCTTGGATTTTTATCCCATAAGAGCAATGTTAAATTTCAAACCATTTATTTCGTTTATTTTTTATCATAAAATTGTTTGCAAGGTCTCATTTTAAGCAGAGTCACAATACGCATCCGTCTTGCAATTTACATTTTTTTAAATGCTTTTGATTTTGACATTTTGTAAGTACAAAGTTTGAATTTTTTCCCTAACACACTAAGAAATTAATAACGAAAAATAATTTGCAAGAAGGATCCGAAATTTTATAAAGAATATTCAGTTTTTTTTTCAACACTCAATTACAAAAGATAGACTTATAAAATGGTATGAAATGAGGCAATGTCAGCGCAAGAAATTGCACTGTTTAGATAGGGATATAGTGAGAGGCGTTTGCGTTCCGGTGGATTTCTCGTTTACTGGAGCAGACCCTTAAGTGAAACATTTTCTGTTCCTCGTGCGCTTAAAGAAATTTACACTTCAAAAACTACATTTTGGAAAGAAGTTCCTTTACTCTAGTTTACTGCTATGTAATTGTCAGATTGCCAGTACAACTACAATTAATTTATTTTTACAGCTAGACCATGAATATATATATTTTTAATATAACTAACCATAGTGAATTAGTAACCGATCCCTCCACTGCCACATCCAGGTTGGCATAGGAGGGATGAAATAAGTACATCTAGTAAAGCGGAAGGTCTGTAGGCCCCTTTTTGCAAATCACACCTTAAAAGCATTCTTGCGAATAATGTACATTGTCTTTTGATCCACTGGATAAATCCTCTGGATAAATCTAGCCTACTCAAAAAGTATTATTCCTGTTGCCAGAATCAGCACTTTACACTCTGTTCCCAATTTTTGGAACTAATGAATAAAAGTTTTTTTAACTTTCCATTTGTTTTATTGTTAAGAAAATGTTAAATTGTTAATTCTTTTTTTGAACTGGTTATGCTCCGTGTGTTTTTAAATATTTAAAATTATGTAGGACGACCTACTTCCAAAAACCCCATTTGTGGCCCTCAATTTCTGAAAGTATTGCAGCTGAAATTAAAAAAAAAAAAAAAAACTGGAAGTGTTAGATGCTTCCATAGTTTAATTGTAGTAAAACTATAATAACATATCCATTTTATTTTCAAAAGTGTTGAATCAAGTGTTTTTTTGCCATAGCACAAGTATTTTTGATTGACCGGAATCGATGATATTGGACTGGTGAAAACTATGACTAACAAGAACCATCGTGCATGACTCCCTACTTCATCCACCTCTCTATTGCCAAGTAGTTTACTTCCCTAGCATTTAAATTATTACAAGGAAATTTTTAAATCAGTTAGTGCAGATAAATTAACTCTAATGTCTACTTCTATAATTTACCAGATATTTTTAATTTTAGAAACAATTAACTGTTTCACCGTTCAAAGAAAACTAATATTTGAACAATTTGTTATGCTACAACACCACAAACCTATCATTTATTATTGATAATAATTTATACTGGAATGTAGTTAAGGGAAAACTAAAACTATTATTGCGTGTAATCAAAGTATTTACAACTGTAAATTAGTGTTTATAATTATGTCTTTTCCTTTCCTTCGTTTAACTTTAATTTATCATAACTTTCATTTTCAATAGTGTTAAACTTGAAGATGGTATTTGAATTTGACAACTACATAATAATTATTTTTTGGGTATCCACCCAGAAAGCATATTGTTGAAATTCATTAATTTATTTGATACAGAAAGAACAATGGTTCTGAGGAATTTCAAGATTCTACAGTTCCTAAAATATTCAGAGAGGTAGAAAGAACAGTATAAAAGCTTTTACTAGATTGGTTGTTAGTTTAATTTTTAACATAACTGCTAAATGAAGGTTTTGTGTTTTTATGGATTCATTAATGATAACCTTATCTATTACACAAGAGTACCTAGATTGTGAACTCTTAACAAAAACAATATTTGTAAGTGATACGGACTACCAATGACAATAACATTGTCATAATAACATTGTTGACGGAGTTTATTAACTATGACAATAACATAAAACTTTTAGGTAATATTCTAAGAAAGTACTTACTGTTGTAGTAGTTAGCATTATGACTTCTAGAAAATATCTACATAGTTTTTTATTTCGTGGTCTCAAGCCTCCAAAAACATAGTAACCTCAAAAGTTTATTTATAGTCTGTTTCCTTTTAAAGTTATTATACCATTTAAAAGTAGTACAACAAATTTTGATAACTTTTTTTGTATCATCAACAATTAGTTCAAGGGGTTTAAAAAAAATGCAATTGGCTTAGAAGGCACAATATTAAATCAGTTCAGTTATTTAGCTTTTAAATATTATCTAAAACTTTTGTTTTGAATATTATTGATACAAGGAAGCCTTATTGAAAGGGGTGACCAAAATTAAATCACAGAATAACAAATTCATTACCCCCTTAGTATAGACAATGTCGGCCCAATTCATAATTTTTTAAAATCTGCATCAAAGTAAGGAATAAATATGATTTAAAATTTGAAAAAAAGGGAAGATCCCTTGATAGGCACAGTATCAAATCCGTTCAAACTAATTGAAAACTGTGGTATAAAACAATTTTTGATACGGCCCATCCTCACTGCTAGGTTTGAGCAAAATGAGATTGTAAACAAACAACTCATTACTCCCCTACTAGACAATATTGAGCCCGATTGAAATTGTTACAAATCTTCTAAATACAGTATTACCAAAATATTTTATTTGGAGCATATTTATGTATAACTGTGCAATTGGCCAAAATGTATTTAATGTTTAGCTTATGGGAGAAAATAGCATGAACTTAGAAATCTACCTGCGGCTTTAGGGCAAGTAGAAAACAATTATTTAATATTTATGAAATTGCTTTAAATTTTGTGTGCGATTTTTCTGTTATTTAAAATATATAGGTTAAATATAAACATTTAGAAATCAATACCGAACTAATATTATATAGAGGTAACTTTTGTTAGATATAAAAGAATGCCATTTCTACACTCGATTCCACATTCACCGTGCAGTTCAGAGCGCCCATAAGCCATGTTATCCATACGACAGTCTCAGCGATAGAGAGTAGCCAACTAAAAAACATCAACTCCCATGCAACGCTCGGTCAGTTGACGCAACCCGCATGACAATAAACGTGATGTTCCCTGTAATGGTAATAGCATGTCTATTCTCCCGTAAGACCTGTAGTGCACGGTGAACGTGAAATCAAGTGTAGAGTTCTATCAGGGCAATTTTTGTGTTGTAGAAAGCTTTTTTGTGTAAATTTTTACAACATTCCCAAAAGTGTTATTAGCGAATTTCCATAGGAAAGATGAGCTATTGCAGTGACCCTTATGGTAAGATCAAAGGAGTAGTAAATGAGCACCGATCATGGTCCCCAGAATACATTTTGGGATGTCATCAAAAATTATATATATATGTGTATTTTTATATATATGTTCGCACTCTAACGGTCACATTTTAAGTCCGATTTAGACCAACTTTGGTACACACGTTGGCTGTCTAAGTTGCTCAGACGAGTTTGTTAGCCAAAAAAATCCAACAACCGAAAGTACGTTTTTAGACTGGAAGTAACTATTTTTTGAGATTTTTCGTACTAGAATGAAACTTTTTTTGGGGTTTTATCTAAAATTAATGTAGGATATCATTTTGCACATTTTGTTTTTTTACACGACCTTACAGCTCGCTTGATTCCCGCTAAAAATCGATCAAAACGTAAAATACCATAAAAGTACACGGTTAAAGCCACATTGGGAGATTTTACTGTAAAGGGATCTTCTGATCAAAGGCCAACGGTCTAGTTTATACGCTGCGTTATACAGTCCATAACCCGAGACCACAAAGTCAACTCCTCTGCAAGTGGAACAAAGGAGGGGGTGAGTCGAAGTTGGAGACTAAGGTGCAAACAAATTCTACTAATATATTTCAGTGCCTTCATGGGAAGATAAATTTGGAAATTTCCTCAACTCATGTCAGCGGCTCAGCTGAGTGGTCGAATTATTTTTTTACTTATTGAAAAAAACTTTAAAATTCATTGTTGTGGTTCATATATTATTTAAGAAATTAAAAAAAGGTGATTTTATAAATATATGACTATTATATTAAGTATGACTTTAGTTGGTCACAATTCCATAGTAAATTAAAACTTACACGTAAATTTCACATAAAACAACACTATATTAAATGATGATATTACGGTGAAACATCTGTAACGAATATATTGTTTTTTGTTTTAATATTCACCTTATATTATGATGATTATTTGGTTGTATTTTAATTTTAGTTTTATCATATAGATAGTATTGTAAGAGATAAACAGTTAGGTTAGGCTAAGGCCCAACCCGAACTAATACAAATGATTTAGACTTAAAAACCGTATTTTAAACTAGAATCTGACTTAAAATATGTTTAACTAATGATCACATATATTATTTCTCAAGGCCATTTTTTTGTCGGAATGCCATAACTTCCTTAATACATCATCAAATTACATGAATGAGGCATCATTTTAAAGCTTTCCTTAACCGCTACACCGGAAAAATATACAAAATACAATTATACGAAAAAAAAAAAATAATAATACGAAAGTAACAGTGATGTAAGATCAAGTAAGTTCTAGGGATATTTTCTTGGCGTTGGCAACACTGATGATAACAATGCCCAGCTGGAGAGTGATAACAACACTAAATACGCACTATACGATACTAAATATACGGTGTGTACTTTAATTAAGTGGGATTTAAGTAAGTTAGATTGCGAATGCTTTGCACTTGTCAGCTAGTTAATTTTATTTGACAAAAGCACCTTAAAGAAATTGAGGTAGCCTATGTATCATAATAAATTTATTTATATATATATTAATAAACTTTGAGCTTGACGAGTGAGAAATTATTATTTAAAAATAATAATAACAATACACTAATTCTCACACACATACGTTTAATGATCAAACGCGGTTATAAGTTTTTAGTTGTAGCTCATGTATCACTGAGATGACGACTTTGTCTTTGAAACGCGTTTCATCACTAAACGTATGTGTGTGAGAATTAGTTATTAAACGTATTGTTATTATTATTATTTTTTTAAATATATATATATATATATATTTTTTTTGCTTAGTGTTTTTATTCTAGTTAATGAAATTATAACTACAGTCCATTAAGACATCATTAACAATCAGAGACCGAGGTACTTAATGAAATAGCCATATTTTTTTAGATTATTTTTCCAAAAAAATAAATTCTACAGAGGACGCTTCACGTTATACCAGTAAAATGTAGCAAAAAAAAAAAAAGAGCGTATACCAAATCTAAAGTCAAAATCTTAATAATCTCTAAAGTTCACATCAATTTAAAAAAAAAAAAAACAAGTAACACTAAGCATTTCCAAACCTATATTTATATGGACTTTTTTTGTCTACTTTTATTAAAAAGATTAGCTTTTGAGAGATTGAAGTGAATTTTTGAATCACCCTGTTAGGCCTATGCTATTTACAGCTGCATTCTACGGACCTGCCGTCAAGGTTATCTGTCAGTATGTTCGAATGTTGGCTTAGGTTAATGATTACGTTGAAGAATTAGTGTGAACAAATTATAATTAACTTTATTTCAGTGTTAGTAGTATATTCTTTTTAAAACCTTCATAAATTTCACAGATAACATTAGAATGCCGGTTGTAATTAATGTGGGGAAGATAGGGAAACGTTCTCTGTATTTGAATAGAATTTTATGTTTTGAAATTCATTTCATCAAATAATATTACCATGCATATCATTAACTCTAGAACGGGAAGGCGTCGTATTTCTTACGAGCGTAATTTTGTTTTGATACTGTACCACGTTGTTTGTGCACATATTGTACTGTCTATTCCTGCTTGCTACACAAAAGGCCAGTTGTGTGGAAGACGCTAGTGAGGCAACCCGATAGTAGGGTCTATGATTATTTTTCGTAAATATGAGTACTGCTTTCTAATAATAACATAACTTTTTACAACAGTCACCGGATTCAGTTTTTATAGTTTTTTTCTTTTTTCACATTTTATATATAACTAGCTGACCCGTACGGCGTTGCCAGTGGTGGTTGGTATTTTCACTCTTTTGAACGTAATTGTATTCTTTTTAAGTGTTCAGTCAATGAGTGGAATTTGGCTTTTATATATATATAGATCTTAAATAATAAAAGCACTATTGTCATAATAATAAAAGATCTGAAATTATGATTTTAGTAACTTTGATCCCCCCAAAACCCTCCTAAAATTTAGAAATTTTTCATACCCTTTCTTAGTAAGCACCTATGGCCCTAGAGGAAGCTACATACAAAATTTCATTCCAATCCGTTCGGTAGTTTTGAAGAAATCGTGATTTAATAACTTTGATCCCCGAACCCCCCCTAAAATTTTTAATTTGTTTAAACCCTTTCTTAGTGAACGCCTATGGCCCTAGAGGAAGCTACATACCAAATTTCATTCCAATCTGTTCGGTAATTTTGGAGAAATTGTGATTTAGTAATTTTTACCCCCCAAACCCCCTAAAATTTCCAATTTTTTAAAACCCTTTTTTAGCGAACACTTATGGCCCTAGAGGAAGCTACATACCAAATTTCATTCCAATCCGTTCGGTAGTTTTGAAGAAATCGTGATTCAATAACTTTGATCCCCCCAAACCTCCTCTAAAATTTCGAATTTTTTCAAACCTTTTCTTAGTAAGCACCTATGGCTCTAGAGGAAGCTACATACCAAATGTCATTCCAATCTGTTTGGTAGTTTTGAAGAAATCGTTTTTTAATAACTTTGATCCCCAAACCCCCCTAAAATTTCGAATTTTTTCAAACCATTTCTTAGTGAGCACCTATGAACCTAGAGGAAGCTACATACCAAATTTAATTTCAATCTGTTCAGTAGTTTTTTGAGAAATCGTGATGAGTGAGTGAGTGGTATTTCGCTTTTATATATATAGATTATAAGGAAATCTTAATATTTTGAAAACGTTTGGTTGTCGCCATTCCGGATATTGATTTAATAAATAAATGCTGTGACTTACCGTCTTGCAATATTCTACTTTACTGCCGTAGTACGACGGTCGTTTCGGCTATTCGTAAAACACTTAGTTTATCTAGTGAAAACACTCAAGTTGCAGCCCAAAGACCAGACAACAGAAATAGTGTCTGTAAATTCTGTCCAGCTGCCAAAAGACTTACGAAGTCATTGTATTGTATGCTATAAAAAAAAAAAAAATTCATAGGATTTATATCAACTGCACAGAAAGTACAGACTAATTAGAATACAAAAATCTTTACAAGTGTTATAATTTATTTCTTCAAATTTTTACCATTCCAATTTGAATATTTTATTTTTATTTTAGCAATAGTCTTACACCTTTCAGTTAATTGGAAAAATTTTATACTTTTATAAAAGAAATATTGTCTTTTTTTTTCAATAGATGTATTAGTTGTTTAATTGCAAGTAGAAAGTGATGTAATTTTTGTTAAAATCTACACTAGTAGATGTAATAGAGTACGTGCAACAAAGTTTAGTGGTTTTTATATTTTTAATTACCTTAAAACATGTTTTGTAAATTATTTAAATGAAATTGTAAAATTTACTATGGCTTTCTAACAATATAACTTTTACCAGGCTTTCCGTTCCAGTGTTAATGAAACTAATTATAGATTCACGTTTACTGTTATCAATATATTATTAGAATCAGATGTAATTCTATTAGTGTATTTTAAACAGCAAGCCCATCCTAAAGTAGGTTTAGGACTATTCTAGATCTTTATTTAATACTACTAGTAAGCCCATGAAAAATCACTGGCAGATTAATTAAATACTCGAAATACATCATTTAAAAAAAATACTATTTTTAAAAGTATCAGTCTTTATCTGGGGCTACCTAAACTATACTGATGGGGATTTTTAACTCGGTAAATGTGTACAATTATAAAGATTATAAAACTGTATAATCTATCTAAACAGTTTTTATCTGTAAAACTGTCTATTTGTTAAAATTTTGTAATTATATATGTTACTAGCTGCCCGATCCGGCTTTGCACGGATAGACAAATCAAAGTTAAATGTATATTAACAAAAGAAATATATCGATAAATATATTACACTATGTATTTCTTATGGGGGTTTTTAGTAACTTTGACCCTCTGAAACCCCCTAAAATTTCAAATTTGTAAAAAATCTTTCTTAGCGAGCACCTAGGGCCCTAGAGGAAGCTACGTACCAAATTTCATTCCAATCCGTTCAGTGGTTTTTTTTAGTAACTTTGACCCTCCCCCCCAAACCCTCCCTAAAATTTCAAATTTTTTAAAACCTTTCTTAGCGAGCACCTAGGGCCCTAGTGGAAGCTACATACCAAATTTCATTCCAATTCGTTCGGTGGTTTTTGAGATTTCGTGATGTCAGTCAGTGAGTGGTATTTGGATTATATATTTAAAGAAAGCTACAAGTATTATCATTTAATTGCTTTTTATTTCATGTTGATAGATCAAATGATTTTAGAAGTTATTAAAATTATAGTGAAAAAATTAATCGAATATGTTTAAATGTTATACGAAGAAGAACGAATATTTCCGAAGCTAAACAAATTTTGATCTCTTCTTTAAATTTGTATAAATGAATAAATTGATGATAAAAGGTTGCATTTATATATACAGTTTAAAATCTCAAATCAAATATAACATATTATAGCGTACATTATATCAAAGCCCACTAAAGAATACTGTTGAGGGACGGGCTTGTGTACACCGAGACCTTGAACGCCCCAATCGCCGTAGTGCGACGTTGCCACGTTCTTCCCAAGCTTCTAACTGACTGCGGCTGACTCAACGCATTTATAATTCTTTAAACTGTGCGATCAAGTTCTATAACTCATATTTAAAAAATCAACTTCACAAGAATAATGATTGAAGTTGTAAACATAACCTCAAAGTATAATCTACACCGTTTTTTTTAAGTATTACAGATGATGGGTGAAATCAGCTGATATATTAAGTGTTACTCATGTACATACATACGTCCGTATGTATGTACGTATGGACGTACACTCTCTTTTATAGAATTTGATTATCACAATCAATTAGTCAATTTACATAACTGCATATTTATACTCTAGTTCTGTGGATTTCTACTTCAGGCACTTCTTACTGCAAGTTTACCTTTGATGTATCTAACTAATGAATTAAAAACCAATTTAATTCAGACCCAATTTTAATGAAAAATAAATACCATTTTAACAGTTTTAATCTTGTTAATATTATTGTTCGCTAGGCTTGTTTGCACAATGCTATTGGTCATTAGTGTTTGACTACTTAAACATTATTCAAAACCTGTAGGTTTAGGTTAACACATTGTTTGCTGTTTTATGGTCTATGCATACATAGCAAGGCCAACATCATAAAACAAGAAATTCGCACATGAAATTGTGGGCTACATAAATCAACTTTATTAAGAGTGTTTTGACTAAATGTAGGCCTAGACAAGGATTTCCAAAAGTCGGCACACTTAGTGAAGTGACATTTTATTGTAAACCAGTTTAAGTGTTGTGAATTTGTTGTAATGTGGATTTTGACATCCGGATTCTTTTTAATGTTTTTAGCAAAGGATTCCATTAATTAGGTCCGCATTTTCTTCTTTCTTATCCTTAGCAGTATTTCTTGAACTGCTAATTTTTCAGACGTACGAAAGAAGATCTTTATGTATAAGCTTTGCTTGGTTTGCTCTTTTTAATAAAAGAAGAAATTCTTGAACAAATTTAATACAACTTCATATAAATATATTTTGTTAGAAGCTATTAGTTAAACAATTTTCATGATGGCTTCAATTAATCATTCAATTTGATTTTATAGCATACATAAATATGCTATATTGTATACAATTTGATTTATTACAATTTTACCCCCAAAAATAGTTGCCTATGCTGATGACATAGCCTTGCCAATTTATGCTGAAACCTGGGAAGGTGTATCCACTGAGCTAAATAGAAACTTAAATCATATCTATTCTTGGCTGTTTAATAAAAAAATAGTATTAAATCACAATAAATCCACCTACATAACTTTTGGAAACTACATAGACTCAATACCCTCCAATATTACAATAGACATAAATGGAAATAAATTAAATAGAGTACATAGAAACAAATACCTAGGAATTACATATAATCAGAACATGAAATGGGATATACACAGTAACTCAATAGTAAAAAAAAACCAAGTACCTAGTTTCTGTGTTTTATAGACTCAAAAAAATAGTGTCAAAGAAACAGCTACTACAGCTCTATTATGGTTTATTTAATAGCATAGCAACTTATGGTATCATTGGCTAGGGCGGACTCTATGAAACAGCTTATCTACCACTTCTCAGATTGCAAAATAAAATATTAAAAATAATAAGAATAGAACAAATTCAACAAAAGCTGCTAAACATTAAACAAACTTTTGTAGTTAAAGCAATATTGTATAATCTAAGTGATCTCAGAGCAAAATACCTTAATTACCCTCGTTTTACCAGAAATAGAAATTTAACGCTACCTCAACATGGATTAACCATAGGGCAAAGAAGCTATATATATATTACTCAATATATTATTTCAATAAACTGCCTCCTAAAATTAAGAAGTTACAAGTTGGAAAAAAAGTTTTAAGAAAAAAATAAAGACTATTATAAGTGACTGTGCTGATATAAAATAAAGTGTAGTTAAAATTTAAGTGAAAAGTAAAAACTTTTTAATGCAATAAAATTTTTTTTTTTTAAATAAAAAAAATAAATAAAAACTTTATGAAATTAAATTATATTTGTTAGTAGTAATACTAATTGGAAAAAATGTAATTGTAAAATTAATTGATTTAGTTTTAGGAACCTCCTACGTACGGGCTATTAGCCTCATATAGGTCCTCGAATGTATTTTTGAAGAAATGGCAATAAATATGATTATTATTATTATTTTAAACAAATAAACCTTAAAAGAACCATGCATGAATGGTTCCTATTTGATTAAATTTGGTTTTCTAGTGCAACTGATATACTTTTCCTGTAAAAGCAAAGATGTCAACTATGAGAGTCCTTTGTAGCTGTGCTAACCAGAAGGTGCTGCTTATACATCAGATGGATGTAACTAGAGCTTTATCTATATAGTGATATTATCCTTAACTTTATTTATTGGCTCTGCAAGTTGAGTGCTTATGTTGTATTTGGTGTAGTCCAGTGGACTCTTCAGTTGTGTTGGTTGCTCGATCGCCTCACTATTTGGTCTCCATTCAAGCATTAGGTGTTTGAAGCTTTTTTGCGTTTTTAGAGTTTGTTCTGCTGGTGGTTCTAAGATCCATGGGGACAACAACAACAACTATATAGTGATATGAATGAAACAGTTTACTTGACTATACCATCGGGTCTAGACAAAAAAAGTTTAGTTAAAACTTCAAAAATGAGTTTGTTGACTGAAGAAACCTTCGAAAAATTGTAACGAGTAGTTTAATGACAATGATTTGTTTATGTGTAACAGTTGATGGTATTAGTTGGCTCTACTTACTCCTGTGTAAAGATAATTTAATTTGAATTTTAAATCCTACTTCTTTTGCTTCGGAACATTATGTATATATAGATTTGAACCAAATACTTTCAATAGTGCGATGTTGAAGTCTTTTCCTGACCGCAAATTATATGGTGTCTTACCATCAACTGTACTATTTCCTATCCTGTTTAAAAAAATGAACAACGGTGTTGACATATTCAGCTTAAAAATTTGTTTTTAAATGTTTGCAGCCATCATAGATGATGCAGCTTCAACCACTGTATGCATTTCTCTTTTTATTTGGACATTTTGTTCAGGTCATTATGGTGCACTTTTCTCATGTAGAAATACCTACATTTGAAACATTCCAAGTTAATAAATTCATTTTAATTTATCATTGACATCATTTTTATGTTTAGAAAAAATCTGTGATTGAAAGAAATAATTATTTAAAAGATGAAAATAATTGGCACCTTCGTTTAACAAAATTTCAAATGGACGACAATATTAGCACTTTAGTTCTGCAATTTGTATGGATTTTGAATAAATCTTTCTGAAACATATTCTTTTCTTTTTCCCCATAACACAATGTTCACAAAATATGGCAGAATCACTAAAACTACATTTATACTATTTGCATTTAAAACTTTTTCCCTGGCAGGTAGTATGATGCCATATAAAGAAGTTGGACTTCTCATTTCTAAATGCTGAAAAGATGTATCCTTCAATATAAATTAATTTTGCGTAACTCTCCAAACCTCATTCTTACAGATGACACTTCATCTTTAAGATAAGGAACTTTATGGTCAGTCACCAGTCTAACCTTTACCTAAGCAGAAAAAAAATTTGAATATCAGGGACAAATAATAGTTCTCAATATATTCATCTTTTATCAACTTGTGACAGTAGTCAATATAACCCATACTGGTGGCTTGTAAATTAACTTTTACATCTCTAAATTTAAAATATGAAGAAAAAATATCTTCGCTGTCCATGAATCATGTCACATGTGTTACTTAAAAAGCCAAATTCAGTAGGGCCTATAATGAAATGTTTATGACTTCCTTATCCTTTTGTTTTCAATTATGCCTACAAGTTAATTTTTATACATTCTTTTTTACTTTCTCCACCCTATACGTAGTATATGGAGAAAGTATTGTTTTCGTAAAAATGTTCGAATTTGAATTTTTCAGTTGAATTAGGCCTATCTGTTTTGGTGCTCCCAGAACCCCAAAAAATTGTTTAGTGCAATTATTTGTGTTGGTGCTCCCTGAACCCTAAAATATTTTTAGTGGAATTTTTTGTTTTGGTGCTCCCTGAACCCAAAAAAGTGTTTTTAGAGTGGTGTCTGTCTGTCAGTCTGTCTGTATGTATACACGACCAGAGAGGACACTATTGGTCCGATTTTCATGAAATTTGGTATGTAGGTACTAAACCCTAATATCTCCAGGCGTTTTTTCATTTTTTGGAATTTTTAAGGGTAATTTACCCATAAAAAACGACAAAAATACAAATTTCTCAAAAACGGCTGTAACGATTTTGATCAAATTTTCAGTAGGCCTATTTATAGTGCTTAAGATGCCAAACAAAATGACACCACCCGCTTTTATCAAAACTTCGGCGTTTTATAATTATGGGGAAATGTTTAAAAATAAACAAGTTTGTGTTGTCAATCTAGCATCGCGGCGGCGGCCGCACGGGGTAGCACCACGGTAGCGAGCACGGCCAGTAATTCAAAGGTCGTGCAATCGAATCCCGCCTGGGACAATAATTTTTTTATACGATTGACTTAGGTAGAATATTATTTTTTTGTTTTGTTCTAAAAAGGAGTAAATAAAATGATTAAAAACAATATTATTTTGACTACAGTAAGTTGGGGGAAAGTTTGTGTCAGTTAACTGATACCGTTTATTTTAACTTATAACAGACCTTTTATATGTGCACTAATTTGTTGCAAAAGTTACAGCGAATTGACTTGGCCTTCATATTTTTCCCCATTTAAATCATTCTTTTATAGTAGACCTATATTAGGTTTTAGGCATAATCCCTGCATGCATGAATCATAACATATATATCCTCAACTGTTGAAATCGTATATAGCCTATCTCTTGATGTATTTGTTCTTAACAGTTTTTAACTTATTTAAAAAAATCCAGACACTTTTTTAAATTTTGTATTAAGTTTTCCTTTAATACATCATTACCTGAAAATAAGTAAGCGGTTGTTGGTTTGAACACAGTTCTTCTAGTTTCAGACATGACTATGGCAATCACTACACCAAACAGTTGGTCATTAAAAACTTGAAACTTTTAAGATGCTATTTAACTTATCCCACCTCATTTAAAAACAGATATATAGGGGAGAGTGGGGCAATTCCGTGCACTAAAGCGTTTTTATTTTTTATATTTAATTTGGAAACTCAAATAAAACAAAGAAATCATATCTCATTTTGTGAAAAAAATTAATTTTCTACAAATTCTTGGCTCCAAATTTGAAATATCTAACCAATTAAGATTGTTAAACCCATTTTATAAAAATGTGACATTGCACAGTGTTGCCCCAAGGGCTGGGGGTAATACTGTGCACCATAAAGGGGCACCATGCAACATTGTTAACGGCAAAAATTAAGTGAAAATAAAACAAATGTTCAAAATTTAGCAACACATTTTATTTTATCATTGAAATAAGTAGAATGTAGTGAATTACCTTATATAAAATTACAGAAAAAAATGAGAATATTTCAGTTTTGAGTGACTTTTATCTGATTGAAGTTTTGGCATCCCACTCATTTACAATTCGTTCATATTCACCTTAAAACACTTATGTTCATGTTGCCCTGGGTTCTTATAAAGAACAGAACAGAACAGAACATTTATTGGTCCTTCAGCACATGTACAACATTGCAATAGACTTTGTCACATACAGTTTAGTCATTAAAACTAACATTTATAATATTAAACACAGGTTTACTAAATATTTACATCACATTCCAAATAATCCGCCAAGTTATAAAATGGGTGCTTTTTCAGCCAACCATAAAAAGTATGATATAAATCATCATTTGTCAAGTTTTGAAAAGTGGCAGGCAGTTTATTGAATAGTTTAATTCCTAAAACTAAATGATAATTTTTGGATTTATTTAATCTATGTCTTGGTTGTTCAAGAATATGACCAAATCTTGTATTATGATTATGAATGAAACCTCTAACTTGATACATATGTAAATTATTCTTTACATGCATTACTACATCAAAAATATACAAGTTGATACCAGTTTTAATAAACAATGGCTTGCAGTGTTCCAATTTATCAGAGTTTGTTAATATTCTCAAAGCTTTTTTTTGAAGAATTAAAATTGTGTGAATTCCTATTCCATTTCCCCAAATAAGAAGGCCATATCTCAAAATACTTTCAAAGAAAGCAAAGTACGCTATTTTTAAATATTCAAACGTTACTTGACTCTTAAGATTTACTAGTAAATAAATTACCCTTGATAATTTTGTCTTTACATAATCTATGTGCACAGACCAGGAGAGCATACTATCAATTTTTATACCAAGCAACGTTACAACTTTTTCGTAAGCAGGCTTATAACTATGTTTATATTTGTTTTGTAGAGTGACTAAAAGTTTTTGAGTTTTTTCTTCATTTAAAAACAGTCCATTTACCTCAAACCAGTCGTTTGCTTCTTTTAATACACTAGCTGCTACATTATCTAATTGAAAAATGTCTTTGTGACTAACAAGTAAAGACGTGTCGTCCGCATAAATTGTTGAGGAACATGAAACATTTAAACTTAAATCATTAATTAAAATCAAAAACAATATTGGTCCCAACACCGAACCCTGTGGAACACCAAGAGTAGTATTGATTGTTTTTGATTGTCTGCCATTTATATCTACAAGCTGTTTCCGGTCCCTCAAATATGACTGAAAAATGGCTAATTCTTTTCCATGAAACCCATAAAATCTCACTTTTCCCAACAAAATATCAGGCCTAACACAATCAAATGCTCTACTCAAATCACACAGTACGACCAGAGCAGGACAATTTTCTTCCAGTTTTTCTAGTAGGTTTTTTACTAGAATATCTACAGCTTTTGTGGTGGATTTCCCATTTCTGAATCCAAACTGACTGTCACTGAACAAATTTAAACCCTCAAAATGCGCACATACTTGCTTCTTTAGAATTTTTTCCATTATTTGTGCCATTACCGGAATACATGAAATAGGACGGTAACTTTTCGGCTCTTTACTATTACCCTTTTTAAATATTGGTACTACCCTTGAAAACTTTAAACATATGGGAAATTCACCTTCTCTTATACATAAATTGATACAATATGTTAGTGGTTCTAAAATAATGTGAATAATTATCTTAATTAAATTACTAGATAGACCATACACATCATTGGTATTTGAATTTTTCAGACGTTTTACAACTTGAAGCACTTCTAACTTTGTTACTTCAGATAATACAAATCTGTCACACTGATAACTACCTAGATATTGATAAGCACTTTCAACTGAAGATTTAACTTTTCCACTTATTTCTTCAACGGATGACACAAAGAAATTGTTAAACTCATCTGGTGTGATGCCTTGATCTGCGTTGACTTTACCAGCCTTCCCCGCCACTCGGTTGATCACTGTCCAGGCTGCCCTGCATTTGTTCGTTGAGCTTTCAATGTATTTCTCATTATTTTGCTTTTTAGCAATTTTAAGAGCTGTCCTATACTGCTGTTTTAATCATTTCAGCTTGTTTAAGATATCACTATTTTTCCTCTCTTGGAATAAATCTCTTAGTAACAAGATATTATTTTTCATCTTCTCAAGCTTTGGAGTATACCATTTTAAATTTCGTTTATTTGAACTATTCCGATTCGAATTACAAGAGATCTCCCTTAAAGGCAAACACAGATTAAAAAGAAACAAGAAATGCTGTAGAAATTTCTCAAACTTGTTGCTCGCAGACCCACAAAAATCCAGTAAACTGATCCAGTCTTCATCCATCAACAGAGATATAAAATAATCCATCCCTTCCTCAGTAATTTTCCTTATCTTAACTCTTTCTTCCTTGCCATTGTTCTTACATTCCGGTTCTCCCCCAAACTTGCATCTCAAATCAAAATGTATGCCATCATGGTCACCCAATTCATACTTAACTACCTTAACTGTAAATTGTGACTCATCAATATCAGTCATAATATTATCCAAACATGCTTTACCACGAGTAGGTTCTCTGTTCACACAATACATGCCAAATTGTCTCAAAATATTTGAAAAGTCAGTAACAGAAGACTTTTCTGTTAACATGTCAAAATCCGAATTCACATCTCCAGCTATTATGATTTTACAATCAAACAACATGAGAAAAACTAACAGTCTTTCTAAGGACTGTAAAAAAACATCTGTTCTACCTACTGGTGATCTGTAGAGAGATACAACAATAACATTGACCTCAGTTATTTTTACACCCGTAACCTCAAAGTCCTGCTCCTGACAAAACTCATTTAAATCAATTTTTGTACAACTTAATTTGTCTGAAACATAAATTAGAACACCTCCTCTTCTGCGGTCTTGCCGAGAATAGCTATTGCCCATAATAAATCCTTGTGGAATATTGAAATCAGTCTCTCCCTGGTTCAACCAATGTTCACATATACACACTAGTGAATAATCATTATTATTCAGAATTTCTTCAAGATCTTCAACTTTATTGTTTAATCCTTGTATGTTAATTTGTAGAAGTTTAAAACTTTCATTAGAGATGAACCCAACTTTGTGTTGTTCCTTTTCACTGTTAAAATTGAGGCAGTCAACTATAAAAAATGTCTTGTCCTTAATGCGTCTCTGTTTATACGTTCAAAATAATTAGAAACTACCTGAATAGGTTGATTTAAGTTTGATGAAACCCTAGTTGATTTATTCAAAGTTATGACAGTTTTTATATTTCCAATAATGACTTGTAGGTTGTCTTCTTTGTTTACACTAATGTCAATGAACCTTATATTACTGAAAAGAGAAGATAGTCCATATAACATGCAGTTAACTCTGTATATGAAATTATTTTTATAAAAGGTATTAAGTTATAAGTAAATATCAAATGGGGCAATACTGTGCACTTTGCACTGTATTGCCCTGTGACGACATGACACCACATTTTCAATCCTAACCTAAAAACAAATAAATTTAAGTGCTAGTGTATGATGTTAAAAAATAGCTCAAGAAATGAGCTATTCAAAATAATAAGTTTAAATAATGTCATTAGTAACATATTTCAGTTACCTCAGTTGTGGTGAGCCGGAGATATAATAAGAAAAGTTGGTGAAATCACAAAACCTTCCGTCACTGACACTCATGTAAGGCTACAAGCCCCCCCAAATGTCTGGATCTATTTCATATTCTTCCTGCTAAGTAGCAGCACTTCCCAGCGCTCAAACTGCCTCTAGGGAATTTAAAAACGTGGTGCACGGTGTTGCCCCACTGCAAGGTATTATCCTGCTCTCCCGTACACATTTTTTGTATTCTTTTATTAGGCTAGTAAAATTTCACATCAATAATATAAAATTTTTGTAAATTTCTATCATGTAGTAAAACACTTATTCAGGTAGACTCTGAGTCTTAAACCTAAGAATATGAATTTTCTTTTAGTTAATGAGAAGACAAAAACTTCAAATTACTGTAGTTGTAAAACATTATGTAAATGTGGCTAGATACTGTGATCTGCTTGATATCTACTTCATTTGAACTACAGAATCTGAAACTTACCCACAGTAATCACCTGAAATAATATAATATTTAAAAGATTTTAAATGTTTTTTGTGTATAAACTTGAGATTATGTTATAAAATAATAAATTTAATTGAAAGCTACAATAACACACCTATACCAAAAGTATTACATTGTAAAATTGAAGCTGCGATTGAAGCGCATAACTATTAATTGATTACTTGAGTGAAATTTTCACTTTACTATTCATGTAGTGAATTGTAGATATTGACTTCATTTGTCAATGAATTGCAGTTTTGTATTTCTCATATTTATTTGAACAAGATCAACAATTTGTTAATTAAAATTTCTCAAACTCTTAATATTTTAAGAGTTTTTACAATGTATTTAAATTATTAGTAGTATGTATACAACCATGTCATATCCTCAGCCGAACTTGCTTTGCATTCTACAGTTGAAAACCAGTATTGTGGAGTAAGTACATAAACTGCATTTAATTATACATTATACGTGAAGGTTTTCTTGGAATAGGCATAAAAATACCATTGACAATACATAAGCAACAATTTGTTTTTTTTCTTCTATGCCTTTTGCGGCTTTATTGGCTTATGCCAATAGGTTTTGCTTACAAGCATGAAGCCTAAACAATTTGTTCCATTTTTCATTGAATGCATTGCAAATGTAAACATCAACACAAGGAATTAGTTGAATAGTATGTCTGCAATGATATCAGTTAAAAGAAACTTAGTGTTCAAAATATTAATATTATTACTTTTATATAAAAATGTATGGTTTAAAATAAAATTGTTTACTCAATTTCCAAATATGAATATAAATCTGATCCAAGTAATCACACCATAATGTACTGATGAATTTTAAATTAAACAGAAGTTTATATTTAGTACAGTAAGACCTCGAAAATCCGGCACTCTATAATCCGGCAGACTCGATAGTTCGGCATCAACATCTTGAAAATTTACACTCATTAAAAATAGCAGTTTTTGTAATTATTGAGTGATTTAAGCCCGGTCTACACTGTCTGTTGGCTCCGCATTCGTTTAAAACAGTGTGTAAAACAGTAAAAATCTACTGCTCAATAAACTTGTAAAAAAACGAACATTTCAATCAACATTTCTCCTAAAAATCTAACCGATTCAAAACAATGTGCTCTCGTCGTCCTTTAAAAACGTTAAAGGGACCGTTTAAAACTTTTGTTGCTGACAGTATTTTGTTGAACGTATTCCAGTTATTAATGAAGTCTTTGGAAAAAGATGCATTGAATTTCTTGTAAATAGTTGTACGATTTAAAACCGCTTTCAGGATATCTACTTGTTCCCAGAAATAAAATTCAGTGACTTTTCAGTGACTTTTAGGGTAAAAATTAAAAAAAATCGAGTTTCTATATACAAAGTCTTTATTCTGTAAAACTTAAAATCACTTATGACGTATGTCTACTTCTCTTAGTAATACACCCAACTAGTGATACACGAAATGCGTGATATTTTAGTCGATTGTTCAAACATCTCGAGCATCAAACAATCGCGCATCACTATGCCGCAACTAGTCTGCTCCGCTGTTCACTACTACGCCCATACTCCCCCTTACCGAAAGCTGTTCCTATTTATATTCATGTTTTGGCAAAAAGACATTGAAAAAACATAAAACACACAATTACTCTGCTTCATATATGCTCAAAATTATTTTAAAGGCTAGATATGTCTTATAAAAAACTAATCAGGTTATTACAGGAAAAATATTTCATAATCTTGAAGCCTGGGGCTATGATCGCAATTATAACATCAGCGTGTCACTCGTACGATAGTATACAGAACCTTTTTTTTATATTTGTTACAATCCAGCGCTCAGAGAGCTTATATTATAAATATTTTATGTACAAAATGATTTTGTTTTAGGCTTTTAAAATTTATTAGTTAGCTGCAATCTCTCTACGCAGTTAATGTTACGTAGTTTCAACGTGTAATTTACGTGTTCATATACAGTACATGTGCGTTTATTTATAGTTTATTCCCTGTCTAAACCATTTAAAGGAAGACCTGGATAATCCGGCATCACCAGATCCCCGAGTGTGCCGGATTATCGAGGTCTTACTGTAATATCAAATAAACAACAGGAGCACAATTTTGGTTTACAATGGTAGTTTATTGATTTTTTTTTTTAAATATGTTGTTTACAAAATTTTTAACTTTTTTTATCTTAAAAATCTTGGGGTAGTATGTCTGTAATTATTTTATGGCAGCTAGGCCTAATATATTCAGTAATTTTTTTTACACAACCAATTCACAATAGGCTATATAAGTTAACTATCTCAAACTAACACAAAATATATTTTATATTCTTAGACCTAGTGATTGGTATATGGGCTGATTGGTGGAATATGTTAGAAAGATGAATTTAAATTTAGGATCTTAAATAATACAAGAGAAAGTCTTTATGATTAAATTTGATATTGGAGAATGGTATAAATATTGACAATTTTGAAATCTTAAGGTTTTTTCATTTTAAGGTGTCTGAAGGTCTTGATATGGATTGACTGAGGTTATTTAAAATTACACTCACAATTTTCATAGAGAAGTTATAATGCAGTTAACAATTGATGTTCTGAGCAATGAGTACCAGTTAAAATTCTTAAATTAATGACATTTAAAACTTGTTTTTACAGTTGACAATCCACATTTATTTATTTATATTGGATACTAAATTAGGTGCAAACAATGTGGTCTCGACCTTCTGTGAGAGCTGGTAACAAAGTCCCATTCTTGGTGTTCTTCCTTTTCATATTGACAATTGCAAGACTCTTGGTTGTGTAGCAAGTCATGGGGGAGTAAAGAGTTATCGATGTTTCTTTCGTCTGCGTGTGTGGAGTAGTTTTCCAGATCGTTTTGCAGTCTGAAGAATAAAAAAGCTACTGATACTGATGGAGTTTCCACATGGCTCATCAATCAGTGCCCTTCCACTCTTCAAAACACAGAAGGGAAAAGAAGGAAGATATAAATAACTATAGGCCTACTTCTTTACTATCTGTGTTCAGTAATGTTTTGCAAAACTGTGTCCAACACAACTTCTTTGTTATTAAGAAAGATTTAATATACCTTTTAGTGGGCAGCCAACATGGTTTCAAAAAAGAATAGTCTACTGTGGATGTAATATAGTCGAGTTAATGGACTTTGTTGTGGAAAGACAAAACTAGTAAAGTTATAATTATTTTTCTGGAGCTTTCAAAAGTATTTGACTATGTGAATTTCAATTTGTTGCTTAGTATATGTGAAGAAATTGGCATTCGCGATCAACCTCTATTATGGTTGGAATCAAATATATGTAGTGGGATAAAAAGTGTAAGTTCTCGGGCCAATACTGTTTTTAATTTATTTAAATGACCTTTCATCAGTATAAGAATGGATAGATTAATTTAGTGTGCCGACGATACAACTTTGACTTTCCAAGCAAACTCCTTGTAAATTTTGGAGCAAAAGGCTTTCTCATAGGTAAACACTACAAATCAGTATTTTACTGATAACAATCTGGCAATAAATCGTGACAGAACTAAGTACGTGTATTTTAATTCATGGCGTAAACCAGGCACCAAGTGTCTTTCCATGGAAGGAAGAACTTGAGGAAGTAAACTCAGCAAAGTTCTTGGGTCGTCTTAATAAGCTTTCCTGGAGTAACCATATTAACTAACAGTATCAGTACAAAAATTGCTTCAGGAATATTTGTACTTGGAAATTTAAAGCCATATTGTTCACTGTATAGGCCCTATACATAAAATTGTGCGGGTTAGTATATCCCCACCTTTGCTATTGAATCCTTCTCTGGGGAAATTCTTCTGTTCAGAACAAGGACATACACAATTTTATGGCACACCAGGCTGGCTGGTAATTACCTTGAAAAAATCACAGAACAAGTCTCTACAGCAAACTTCCTTCCCAAGCTGGTGCACGTTTGATTAATAAGCTCCCTGAAAATATTTAAATTGAACAAAATTAAAAGATTTTTAAATGTAGGTTTAGACAACTTCTATTGGCTGGGTTGTTTTATTCGGTGGGGTGAGTGTGCACCATACATTTTCTTGAACATGGTGCTCTGTTTAGTAGGCTCCAATTTTGAATTCTTCTACTTTGTGAGAAATATTGAGATGTAAATTTTGCTATGCAGTTTTAGTTCTGAATTTAGTATTGTATGTTTAGAGTGTGTCCTTGAAATATTAGATTTTTTTACTAAACGTAAATATTTATTTTACATGTTTTGTTATATTTTTAATATTGTTATAACTTAACCTTATAAATTTAGCACTAATAGTGTTAAAGTGAAAAAATAAATTTATTTAGTTTTTAAATATTTTATAGATGGTGTTTTATGTTTTTATACTAGTTAATTTAACTGATTAATTATTTGTTAGAAAAAAACAAATTAGTTGTATTGTTCTAAATTATTACTGAAAATAATTTTAAATGTTCATTATTGCTATGACCATAAAAATTAAATTTTGGTTAACGGCTAAAATAAAAATGAAATGAAATTCAAGGAAACTTTTTGTAACTCCTCTTATACCTGTTTGGTTTATCTTCTTATTCTGTAGCCTATTACTATTATTATGGTTACAATTTATTACACTCTATATTTATATTAAATGTCTGAGATGGGGTAAGTTGATAATGGACTATGTATGATATTCTTTTAATAAATTTTCTTTTAATCATGATTTCTTTGGGTGCATTCAGGGTCTGGTGGTCTATGAAATATTCCTCTGATATGATTTACATTGTATTTGATTATATTTGAATTTCAATATCATTAAAGTAGCAATATATTTTGTTTAGAAATTTAAAATAATTATTTATCCAGAATCATCTTTGAATCAACATTATAATGTAATCAATACAATAATTCAGAAATTAATGTTGTTGCAGTTGCATCATGCGAAGAAATCATTATAGAGGAGGAAGTAGGCGTGGACGAACCATTATTTGGGGTTTTAGACATCATTTTACTAGTCGCTCTCTTAGGCATTGCTGGATGGTGGTTGATAAGAAGTAAATCTTCGGACGACTCTGCTTCGCAAAAATCCTATTCAATACAGTAAGTGAAGCACAAATTCAACCCTAATGTCAAGGAATGTGGTATACAGTTTTTGATGATAAGTGATAAATTATGACAGTCAACCAAAGAAAAGTACATTGTAATTAATATTTACTGATTTCTGACATTACAGAATATCAAAGATATTAGTTGTCAAATATAGTTCACTTTTACACTATATTACCAATTTCCTTGTACGTATGCCATATCAATAGTTGCATTAAATTAGACCAAAGTGAAAGAAACAATCTATTAAATTCAGAAAGGTTTTTCATTCTCATCTTGTTTTAGGAATTGATCAAACAAAACTACTCATTTAACTACAATATCAAACTGTGGTTGATAGAAGCTGTTCCAATATTATATAAAATTATTCGTTTATAAAATTAATTTAAAAATTTTGGAATAGGTGTCAATTTCTTTTTAGGCCTATACTTATAATTAGATACCAAATCAACTAAAAATTTAAATAATCAATGTGATGCCGGAAATAAAATTGCATGATTTGTTATTAGTACCTCCTTTATAAAATCTATCTAAATCTCATTTTAAAACGTTTATGTGATTGCAGTGCCCTAAAACATATTAAACAGTTAGAGAAGCTTTAACCCTTCCAAGCAAGCAGTTAGCTTTAACTAACTCGCAAGTCAGTTCTGTGCAGACCCGTGCGACTTCGTTGTTTTATTGTTTTTTTGGCAGAAAACACTTTATGGCAAGGAGAGAAAAGGGCACTGGTAGATGTGTTGCTTGCACTCAACAAGGAATGAGAAAGGAAAAGATCTACCTTTGCGAGACCTGCACCGCGCGGCCCAACCTACACACCGATGCATGTTTCAAAGGGTACCTACCACACCCTGAGCTGTAAAAACAATGTAACACAACCATGGTCATATGTTCTTTTTTTTATTTCAATTCTTAAAATATTTTATAATAATCTAACTACACAATATGTAATAAAGTGTAATAAAGCGGGTTTCACGAGCTTTATTCTTTCTAATTTTGTAGTGTTTTTTTTTCTTATTTTGCTGTCAAATAAAGTAACTTTGATTAAAAAAATTTTTTTTTTATTCCCATGTCTCATTTTTTGGTATTAAAAAATCGAAAAAAAAAATTAGCGTTGGCTTATTGAGAACTTAATTTTTTGGGGCTGTGTAGCGTTACAGTGTGAGCGGTCCGAAATTTCCGTAGCGTGGGAAGGGTTAAGTTTTAAATTTTGATAAGAGTTCACCTTCATCCTGAAAAATTTAAACCTTCTTACATTTGAGTTAATAACAAAAGACAAGGTTAGAAATTAGAAATAATCTAAAATAATTTGTGACAGAATTTAGTCATTCCATTTTTAAGTCTAGGTGTTCAAAGAAACTCACACTTTTCAGTGTTAAAACGATCAACCATTCCTGCGATCTACTATTCTCACTTATAGGAAGCCAAAATTTGATCGTCTCTCATATCTGTTAAATTTATGTTAGTTGATTCCAGCCTTTTCCAGGAAGGTCGTCTGCATTTGGTGAAATCTCAAATAAAATTTCATTACCGTACTATCAATTCAAGACGACAATCAGACAGAGAAAACAAAAACAGTTAAGCCATTTTTGTTTTGACCGACCTTTTTGTTATCCAACCACGGATCTGGTCCCGCACAGGTCAAATAAGAAAGATTGCTGCATTAGCAACTAGCTGAATACCAGTGCTTCACTATGGTTGACTTTTCTAAGGGTTTTCACGATTTTTATGGTTGCCTGGATTATTGTCAAAAACCTTTAACTGTCCTAGAACCTAACAGAAAAGAGACACAAATACACCGAATTTTGAGTTGAATTTGTTTTGGTTTGGAAAAAAAATTCTTCTTACGTTTCTCTGTTATTTTACAGTTTTTTCATGATTAGATATGAAATTGTCAAACATCCTTTCTTAGCAAGCACTTATCGCCCTAGCATCTACCTACCAAATTCAGGTCTGTAGGTTTTGCGGCTTCAAGATTTTGTGGTAAATGAGTCACTGATAAAGAAATATTTGTTTAATTTTATATTTATTTACTGTAGAGCTAATTGTAATTGTGTTTTGTTTAATCCCCCCCCCTCATTTTGCTAATTTGTTTACAAGTTGTAAGGAATAATTTTAAAATTATTTTATCTAAGGAATCTTATAAATTCACATTTAGGTTAGATATTATTATCCAACAGGTAATTTCCTTTTCGATCTAATGTTAATCATTTATAAAATTGCTAGGTCTACGGTCACACCAAACATTGAAGATTCTGATGCCATAAATCGACATGACTTGCCATCCTACAAAGAAATTATAATTAAAATTTGTATTTTAAAAGAAACATACAGCTATAGTTAAAATTGATTTAAAAGCAAAATTTCTGTTTTCATATATTAAATGAACAACTAAAATCTAAACAATTTTTTACTTTATACTAGCTAGACTAACGGAGACGAGGTAGAAGCGTAGCACACTAAGGAAACGTCTGTAACTAACCTCGTACCTGCACAACTGTGTTCGAGGTGCCAACTACAGCAGCTGCTCTTTCACTCTCCAAAATATTCTATACTCATATTTAGAAACAAAATTTAGAATGTCTACTATTTCAAACAAGAAAGTTATCAAAAATGGACGCATACTAGAATATTACTTAGATGAATTATTATAAAGAAGTCTTGTATTCTATTTGTCATAGGCCGACAACATTGGGTTCACCTGTTCAGAATACAGACAACTCTTTTATTAAGAAGTTAAAAACTTCGGGCAGAAGTTTGGTGGCTTTCTACGGCAGTCAGACTGGCACAGGGGAAGAGTTTGCAGGACGTATTGCCAAAGAAGGGATTCGTTATGGTTTAAAAGGCATGGTTGCTGATCCAGAAGAATATGATATGGTGAACATTTTTCTTATTTCTAATTAATAATTAATTGGCACTCTCTATTATAAAATTGTTTTTTACAAAATGAACTTAAGAAAAATGATGGTTAATATTTTTTTTGTATTTTAATAATCTAGCTTACACAGAAATAACAACAGGAACTTAGCTTCTGAAATTTATTAGAGAAATTGAGTTGAGCAGAATGTGTTTATCAAACTCTTTTATAATAACAATTTTATATTTGTAGACTATGTATTCAGAATATTAAATTAAATATATTATTTAGGTAAGTAAATATAGTTTAGATTAGGTTTTAATTTACTAAAAATATCTTGCATAAAAATTAGAAAACATAATTACTACGGAGGCTAATACAAAGGAATGTTTTGTATGGCATATGGGAGGGAAATATGCACCTGAAAGTATTCTATGTCTGAAAGTTAAGGATTAAATTTTATTAAAAGAATAGGGAGGACAGCAAATGGAACCTGACCTTGCATTGTATAAAAATTTGTGAGGAACAATTAAAACCAAGTTTTTAGTAAAAAGTTATGACATTTTAACCAAGTTTAGCCTTTAATAACAATAAGATGTTAGGAGATGTTCGATTTAGTTAGTAAAATGAAAGAATAAATAATATCCCAAAAACACAACATTTCTTTTCTTAGCTTTTAACATTAACAAGACCTTTGTAAACGAAAAGAAAATTTTTTCATAAGATATTTGAAAACAATTATAATTTTGAATGTGTTAGTTTTGTACTTTTTGGTCAAAAAAATTTATTAAAGATTTACTAGTTATTTTTTGTATTTAAAAAATTTCTTAAAAGCTCAAAAGGACTATAGAATTTTTGTTAGTTACAAACTTTTAACAGTATTGTTTTTGTCGAATGGCATATTCGGGGAACATTAACTATCCCATTTATAACATGCTTCAATATAGACCTATAGGTCAACATAACTTCCTCTTTAGTTCCTCATTGAGCACTTTGCGTATTGATAAATGTGACCATTCTTCTTGAATTTGCTTCTCTGCATAATGTTTTCAAAATTGTTATTAATGCTGATAATTGAAACGATGTGAGTTTTTAATGATTTTAGTTCCATCCTTTTTGCCAGTCTCTTTTCTAATGATATGCCATTTCACAGCAGTATCCCAGGCCAAATGCAGTATTTATTAAGCCAAATAACTTTAAGGGAATCTTGTTCACAAAGATTGAGCAATATTTTTACCTGGGATTGTAACTAAACAAGTGTCATGTGGTTTTTACAGCTTGTGGCATTACAATTTTACGACTCCTGGACATTTACATTTAAAGTACCTCTTAGCAAATTAACACAATTTTACGAGTAGTTTGTTCACCTTCATAAAAGTGCACATGTTTGTATCGTTCTATCAATTTTAATCACTTTAAAGGTCTTCTACCTTAAAATTTACATACGCTAAAGAATTTAAAAAGACAAGTGGCAATGACTGAAAAAGTTTCTTTCTTAAAAAGTTAAAAGGCGACAAATTATTTCAAAAAATTGAATTTTCATCAAGAAGTATACAACTTATAAAACTTGGCAGTTGTGACATTAAAAAAGTTAAGTTTTGATATAACTCTAAAAATTGCAATTTATAAGATTTAGTGAAATAATATTTTTTCCCAATAGATAATTCACAAACATAAATAAATCACTTAGCACATGCTGACGACTATTCAAGTTTTATTGACTTTTCTTATAAAATGTAAAAAAAGTTTAATGTTATCATAACTGTGAGGCGTTATTACTGGAAACAAAATTTTGTTAAAGCAACATTACTGGAAACTTAAGGATGCACCCACTCAAGATTTGTGACATTATTAGTGTCATAGGTCTTAAGGTCATGATGTGACTAAAGTCATGATGTTTACTGCCTCTTCAAGGTATGTTTCACCATTTTTCGTAATGAAAACTAAAAATTAGTTGTCATAATAGTTAATTTTGTGTCACAACACCTAATGTCAAAAATCAAAACTGAGTTAATGTCACATGCTCGAGGCTTGTAAAAACTAATTGACACAATTTGTTGTTAACTGAATATCATTAAATATAAATTCTAAGACAACGTGAAAACTATATTGATGTTAATTTTGTATTGTGATTATGTCAAAATGTAATGACTTTTAATGTCATGTGAAAACAAACCTTTATTAATTAACCTGCATTAATTAACCATTTGATCAGAATATGGCACATATAGTGGCTTCTAAGTAGGTCAGGTTTAAGGTCCTTTTCAAGTTCATTGAAAGATAAACCCAAGTCTTTTTTATTTAATTACAACGTCCTTAAAAGCCAAGGCCAAGACTCCTATAAAAGCCAATGACGTCTGAAAATGTAAATTTAGACGTTTCTCTAATTATTGACATTTAGGTTGAATATTTATTGACTCTTAAAGGAATTGAGTCTTCAAATATTTTAGATTGTGCACGTTAAGTGTGCTAATTATAAAGGAAAAATAATACACATTATGGCTTTATTATGTTTTTCTAAAAGGCATAAGTATTACATATTAGTGACCATTAACCAGCAGTTTTATCAGTTAAAACTGTAAATATTGCCGTAGTTAACCTATTTAGTACATTATTTTCAGTCATTTAACAATGTAATACAGATTTATTACAGACAGTATCAGAATCTAGATTCAGATGGTTTTTAGGTTATTGATTCAAACTAGCAGGCGGAAGCGCAAACGCAGCCTTTTCATTTATTTCTATTGCTTTTGGACAAACATATTGCATAGCAAGTGTCACACCTATAACTATTTATAAATTATTATTATACTTATAGTCGACTTTAGATTACATCAACACTTAACAATAAAATTAAAACAATCACTAAAATATAACATAGTACATCTTTAAAATACACAATTGAAATACAAATAAATATGATAAAAGACTATGGTTTACTCATTTCAGTTAAATCAATAACTGTATCGCATTTGTAATTAGATATTTTAACATTACAATAAAATATATTTAAAACATGCATAACTAAAACAAGATGCACCTAGAGCACATTACAGTTTATGCGGCATAACCGTGATGCAAAGGCACCTCCTCAGACAGAGCTACCAAAATCATAGTGCAGAAAATCTCCCACAGAGTAAAATGAATCGGACAACAGCAATCGCTTAAGGCTGTATATAAAAGAATTATATAACCCTATTGGTAGTAATTTTTCAGGAAGTTTATTAATAAATATTATCCCCATTTGTGACAGCAGTTTTATATTATAAAGATGAATCCTGTGCTGGTTTGAAGGCATTTCTGGAGCTAAAGCCATGAATGTCCTATTGACTAGTTGCATGCAATCTCGGCCGAGGATCCTATGGTTACACCATATTGTTTCAAGAGGCCAGTGCCCTAGTTAGTTTACACAGCTGAGGCATCCCTGTTTTTACCCCCTCACTACCATTTTGAAATGACCTTTTCCTGGTGTCCTTGGGCCAGTTTAGTATTGACACTGACAGTGGCCGGTTGCGTTTTGAAGTTGTTTAGTTACATTTTGTGAGTATAAAAATGTCCGAGTTAGGGAAAGCTAGTTTTGATTTCGATAGGAGATAAAGTTTGTTGATTTGAAAAGGCTAAAAAGAGGTGAAAATGTGAATAACATAACATTTTATTTAAACCTAGCACAATCTACAGTGCCTGGATGGAGGAACAAGAAACCAGGGATTGAATCTTGTTCTTTGTAAAAGATGTGTAGCAAATCTCAATGTAAAATAAATAGGATAGAATAACTAAACAAATGCTCCGTTGTACGCTACTGTAGAATTAAATTTTTTTAAATTCATTAGGTCGTATTGGATTTTATTGTTGTGCAATTCACATAATCATGTCATAGTTAAGCTATATGCCTATGTGATTGTAAATAAATATGCAAGATAAAATACTGTTATGGAAAACATTTAAATTTACAGTTTTTGTGTGAAATAAGTGTGTGCGTATTGAAACCCATACATTAATCCTCCTTACATTCTGCTTAACTCGACACCTTTATAGTCCACATTGTGTCGAGTTAGCGGTTGTTGAACAAATGTCTTTTTCAGAGGCAATATTTTCCTCGATAAAAATTGACAAAACATGTACTCTCTATTATTAACAAAAATAGCTAATCCACTATCTGTATGGTGAGTTCTATTGTAACTATTGGCTAAATTATAATTCCTTAAATTAAAACAATCAATATTATCTTTACTGAAGCCTTGTTCAGTTACAATAAAAATAAAAGGCTTTTATTCATGAAAAAACAGATCAAATTCGTTTTTTATTGGTTACAATTTGTGTATTTTGATGAAATGTGAATTGAAACTTAAGCATAACTTGTTTGTCCAATGAAATAGCAAAAGAGGTGTCTCCAACATGCATTCTACGCTTTTGTTCAGTAAAATTAGAGTCATTACTTTTCTCATCATTAAAGCCACATTGTTTTATCCTAAAAAACCATTATGTGAAGTTTTATTAACATTAGTTTGTGATGGCATTTCTGATACCCACCTTACCAAATTTATTAAGATGGTGGTCATGAGATGTATAAGCACTCATTTTCAGTGTTGTAAGATTTAATAATTGTATATGATTAAATAGAGACCAGTACATGTAATTTTAAATTGTTTCCTATGTATATTTCTTATATTATTATCATTATGAAAAATTTGTACTTCCACATAATCGTTATATGTTTTAAAGATGACCTTTTAATACCTCAAATTTTTTGTTTTTTTTTCGATTTTTTGGAAAGTTTCGTAATTGACAATTAGTTGCAATTTAAGCAAAAATCAATCGGTTTAACAACTCACAAATTGTTAATATTGGCCAAGTAGAATATCTGTAGGTAGACATTCTTAAAACAAACAAAAGTTATCTCTGCATGTATTGGTACAGATAAGTACAAAGTTTGAATAATGCACAATATTTCTCATTAACATTTATTTACATATTAATTATTTTTAGAGGTTAATTTAGTAGGACCATAGCTACCTGTTGACTTAGCTGTTGAGTTTAGTGCCACTTAATCTCAACAACAAAACAACACGTTGAAACTTTACCAAACATAACATTATGAACAAATGCAAAACAAAAAACTTAACAATACAATTCAAGAAACATTTTACCAACTTAAAAGAAAATAATTACAATTTTATGTAATCAAAAAATAACAAAATTGAAGTAATACTTATAATAAACAAAGCAAGAGAACATTAACTGTGGGAGAAGTTAAAAAAGGAAGTTAGTTACAAACAAATATTCTAATAAACCCCAACAATTATTTATTTACATTCCCATTTATCCAAGTCCGCCCTTCAAAGCACGATTGTTACTCAAATCAATCACAAATCCAAAACCTCAGGGCCTTTTGAACTGAGTATGTTAGTATTATTCCGGAAAATTCCCACCAAACTAAAATTTTGCACTTTCTCTGTTATTTAGGCATATATTATATAATGAGCAAATAGTACATTTGATTTCACCCTGGAAGTTATTCAATTTCAAAGTTCATTTAAGGATTGGTAATTAACCTGAAGAAGTTAAATTTGAAACTTAAATTGTTTAAATCAAAGGCACCATTTTTTATGAACAGCCTGTTTGGAGCATCATTTTTGTACACAGTTGCCTTTTATAAAATTCATGTTTTTTTATGAATTTAATAGCTTAAGACAAAGTAGTAAAAGAATGTATCATTAAAACTAGATTTTAACTGTTCGTTTAATCACTTATTAGAGGCTGAAAACAAAACCCATATCAATCGAGTACTATGACATCATAAACCCAACCTCAGATTACATAAATGGTTGATATTTAGTAAAAAATAATGTTAGCATAAAAATTAGAGCAAACTAAATTTGTATTAATAAATTTGAAAAAAATAATTAAATTCACAAATCATTAACTGAAATAAAATTAATTTGTGCCATAATCTTTGTTCCTGCGAATATTGTTGTAGAAGCATTTATAACTTATGCGTAATACACATAATCACATGTTTTCACTAAACAATACTGTGACTTACTACTACATACTAACCTACTTAATGTCTATTCATATTGCTTCCCTGTCATATTTTTTCAGAGTACTTGTTTATTATTTTAAAGCTTTTCATTTATTGAGTTGTAAAATTTGTTTACTATGAACTCGCTGAAATACTTCATTAAATATTTTGTAGGGAGAGTTGGTACTCCTGAAAGACATACCAAACTCACTAGCCGTGTTCTGCTTGGCTACTTATGGAGAAGGAGATCCAACAGACAATGCTATGGATTTCTTCGAGTGGCTGCAAAATGGAGATGTAGATCTAAAAGGCTTAAATTTTGCTGTAAGTATTGTTATTTAATTTTTAGTGGTAAGTTTTCTGTATTAAAATTGGAGAGCAGGGCTGCACACATAGCTCAGACATGGATTCTCATATTAACCTCTTCAAGTTGTTTTTTCCTACAAGGACAAAATATCGCAAAAGTGGAAATAACCTAAAAAAATATTTACATTTATAAATATAAAAAATAAAGTTAAGATATAATATAAGAATAAACATACTGCATCCAAACAAGAGAACTCTTTACCAACACATGTAGAAGACCCTAGCATTGCCTGTCATGTCAACTTCAAAACTATGTCCGGGTAATTATTATTGTGTGAGCTGCTACCAGAAAACACTGCACCTAACCATCAGGTCATCCGTGCCCCTTGATTACAAGCACCAGCTCAAATTAAACCAGCCCTCTTTTAAACATATATTACTTTATACTGAAAATATACTTCCTGAAGATACTAAAACTAAACTAAAGATACTTCCTGGTGATACTTTCTAAAGATTTTCACTATCAACATTTTCCCGCATATTTTGTTTACATGTATAACTGTTTAGCTAGTGTATCAATACAATGCTCAGTTATTTTTTCAATTTTGTATGGACTTAACATCTAGCTCTATTTTGTAAAAGTTTCGTTAAAATATTTATTGTTTGAGTTAATCGTTGAATAGCTAAGTTATAACAGCAGAATATTGTTGTGTTTACTGTGTTGGTATAGGATGCCGGGTTGAACAAACCAATTATTACACATAACTTAACTATTACCCTTTATCCGATTGTTTTAACAGTCACCATCGGACAGGAAATCAAAAGGGTTACAAAAAAGGTGTCTTGAAATTTTTTTCTTAAAATGTAAGATTTTTGAGTAGTTTAGGTTTGAAATTTTCAAACAGCCGCTATTTTGAAACATACGATTTGATTTAATTGTTTATTTTTCTTGAGATATATCATTGTTAGGTTAAACTTCATGCCAAGTTTGAACTCAATCAGTCAAACATTTCTCTAGATATGAATTATTTTGTACAAAAAACAAAATGGCGGATATCTGGAAAACGTTGCTTTTTCTGGCCTATGCTTATATGATTGTTTTCTTAATTTTAGCTGTAGAATGAGCTACCGAGAGATTCCCGCATAGTTCTGAATCACCCTATATATTATAGTAGTGTATTTTGACAACACAATTTCAATAAATCTGATTTGCTTTGTTTATATTATTAATTTTCTTTTGTTTCTGTTGTGATCAGATGTTATAGCTCAATAATAAACCTCTATTAAGTACTATGTATTTTAATTTGATTGTCCTATATTACTTTAGCTTTGCGTGTGTCTATAATGAATGGATATGTGTACGTGCTTGATTCTATCACAGGAAGTTGAGTGCAAGGTCAGTTCTTATTCTCGCATTCAATTGTAAAGTCATCGTATGTCATTATGTAGGTAACATGTTATCTGGGCAAGGACTTAAAACCGATCTCCATTATTACTTTGTCAAACATTACATATTTCCTAGTATAAAATGTTAATATTTGTTATATATTTGGAAAAAAAATGTTTTACTACATTTAAAATTAAATTATCTAATCTTTAAAATATTTTCGACTTTCAATGATTTCTTATTATAAAAACATATTTAAAAAATTCCTGCTTTTTATTCACTCATTTCCTAAAGTTAATACTTAACCGATTTCGATGATTCTTTTTTTATTTAAAAGATAATTTCAAATTCTAAGTCACTGTGAAGCTAAATATTTGATTTACACGTTTATTTTGATTACATTCTGAGTTTTAAAATTCCATCAGTATGCAACAACTAAATTAATACTAAATAATTGGCTCTAAACAGCTGCTAATAACCTATTGAGTTTCAAATAAATAAGTTATTTACTTTACTCAACCTGTCACCTGATGATTTAGGTTATGTTATTGTTGATGTGTTTTAGGTCTGCTGTGTATGTTCAGTTTTGTCATCCCTGATAATAAATGAAAGTAATATTATTAAGATACGTTGGAGATGGTAATTGAATTGAGAATTTGAATACTTTTAATAAATTAAAAAGGGGAAAAACAAGTTGAATTTTGTTACTTTACATCAAAATTGGTTGAATTTCAACCGCAGGAGATACTCTTATAGATAAATATTCTTTCCACAAACTATTAAAATGAATGACTGCTTTATTTATTTAAAACGGATGATTTTTGTGTATATGGTATAGCTACAATCCTTAAATATTATTTCTCAAATGTGTTTTTTTGTGGCAAAGCCATATCTCCCTTAATTCCTCATTCAAATTAATGATTCAAACATCATTTTAAAGCTTATGTTCCCCGCTATTGACCAAAAAATAGACAAATGGCTTAAAATTAATGATTTCGTTAAACAAATTATTAAACAAACTTTCCTATGAAAGTTCATGTGATTCCTAATGAAAGGCGCCATCTATTAACAATCTATTTATTTAGCATGACAACTGTTAGTTATATTGCTTACATTCTATATGCAAGTATAATCTATCACGCAAATTAAATCAACGTAAAGCGTTATACTTTCTTTAAACTGTTATTTATAAACCAACATAAATAAATAAATGGAATTAACTGAATTAAATCAACGTATTAAATCAGGTAAGTGAAGGCCTTCTCCTAACTTGCGAAATATTCACACGGGTCAGCTAGTAATTATTTAATTAGTTGTAGCTAAAATTATAATTATAATATTCTGTACAACAATAAACAGATTATATTAACACAGCTTGTTTGGTAATACTTACTTGGTCGGTTCGAACAAATCAAACCAAGCCGAGTAACAATTTCACCGGCAGATTTATTTTATTCATAACTCTGTTTGAGCCCTCCAGAACTAGTTTATTGACAAAATGATTACTTGATGTTCTTTGTCCAAATATGGTTCTCGTTGATGTCTCTTTGAAGAATTACTGTTTTCGGAGGTTTATGTCTCCATTACAAAATCTTGAATAACAAACTAAAAATATGTAATATCATTGACTTTTTGTCCATTATTTCAAGTATAAAACTTTGATCGTTATATGCAGTCAAGGTATAACAACAACTACTGTTGCAATAATTACTTTAATTGTTTTTAAATGTGTTAGTTCGTGTTGTGTTTTAAACTTACGGACAGATCCACGTAATAGTTTTACATGTTAATCAAGGCACAGTGCTTTGAAACCTGTAGTCTGTAACACTTACAAGCCGTGTAACAGGAATGTTATATGATCATAAATTAATAAATACCCATAATGACTAAAAACATAGAGGTGTGGTCTGATAGAAGTAAAAGACGCAATATATAATAATAAATATTTATAATTCTTGTATACATGTATAAATTCTTTTATGACGCAAAATAATTAAAGTAGAATCATTTAAATAAACATAAGTAAAGAATAGACAGACTATATATATAAACAAAAGATAAAAAAGCAGACTTAACAAACATTTGTGCATAAAAGCATATAAAATATATGTAAAGTATATAAAAACTCACTATAGTCAAAAACAGTGGTGCGGTTTGAAAAAACAATTAAAATAAATAAATGGTCGCATAATGAACAGTTTTATCAGCATAACAAGATGAAAGAAAACATTATAAAAGAAATTATATTTTAAGCATGTATGAATGCGCAGTACAGACAAACTAAGATCACAATGCTCATGAGGGTTGAGTTGATGCAGAAGGCCCTGTACTGCATTCTAAGAGACTTCAATCAAGTATGGCGTAACCATAACATGTATGGTAGAATGTGGGAGGAGTGTTTTCTAACAAAAATGTAGTTCTTTGTTACTGGAGAGTGATAAATGTTACATCAAAGTGAAGTAGGAGTGTTGCAGTATTAATGAAAGCTTCGACAACAAAATCGATCGTATTTCTTCGACATAAAGTGAACTTGTAGAAACTCGACCATGTGCTTGGTTAAGTGCGTATAACAACAGAAGCGTGTTCAAGATATCTGTGAAAATTAGTGAAATCCTAGGTAAAAACGTTAAAGTGAACGATTCCGTAAGTAATAATGGCCATAAGATTTAATAATTTCAGTCTGCATTTTTAAAATTTAAACCTTTTTAACAAGTAACTTCATTTGAATTGAATTGCGTCTTACTTTGTTTAAGATAGGCCTAGTAATAGTTTGTATAAATTTTCGATAATTTAACTTGTTTGCTTCATGATGATAATGTATTTGTTTGTAAATAATTATTTCTCTATGATGTGTGAGTAAAAGGTTAGTTGTTCCGCCACGATGTCTTAAATTCTTTCATTCAACCATGCTCATCCACTAGCAAGTACTTTACAGCCAAGAACCATGACCTGAGAAATTGAAATTAATGTAGAATAATATTAAAAGTAATTACATATGCATAAATGCTAAGAGAGCATGCAAATAGGTTATATGTGGATTATTGATTTTTTTTATATAAGAGTCAAGTGGAGATGATTTTTAAGGTTTTCAAATGAGGTTTTAAGGTGTAAGGTGGAGTTGTACGTTGAAGTTAAGGTGAGTCAAGTGATGTATTATTTTTATTATAGAGGTTGAAGAGTGAGGAGTGTTTTTGATGATGATTAAGTTATATTATGAGCGACGATTTCTTTTTAAAGGTGAATAAATTATAATTATATTATGTATTTTATAATTTTGTATAGCTTTCTTTT
>JAGFPH010000092.1:573090-596570 GCA_018207615.1 Philaenus spumarius
GTTAGTCGATTAAAAAAAATATTATTTTTGATATTCGTTTCGAGTCTTGACAATGTCTCGTCATACATAATTCAAATTTGTTCGTGAATAATCAAAATGTGCTAGTACACTATTTTAGTGGGGTTATTGGTTTGTGAAAGAAAGGACATTGAAATTGAATTGTATCAGAATGTGGTAATAATTGAGGTAGAGTAAAATGCATAGTGTGAAAATTATTGTTTGATTTTTTTCAGGTTTTTGGTTTGGGAAACAAAACTTATGAACATTACAATGAAGTAGCGATTTATGTAAACAATCGTTTGGAAGAACTTGGCGGATCACGAGTCTGTGAGCTGGGTCTGGGCGATGACGACGCAAAGTGAGTGAAAGTGATAGTGTTGAATAACATTAAATAAATAAATAGAATTAAATTAAATATTTCTGAGGAAAATGATAAAAAATAAACAAACCTTCTACGTTCCCTACGAGGTCAGATCGAAAGTTCCCTGTCTGATTTTTATAAATTTATTGGCAAACATTACAATTTATTCAACCACATCCAATCAAACTACTCCCTGCCTAGTTTCTTAAGCAATTTTTGTTATATCTCCTTATTTGTGTCACATATTTGACCATTGAGAACTTGACTCAAAATGGTAAAAAAACTGGGCAGATTATTCAAAACTTATGAATAACAAATTCTGCATGTGCGAAAACATTGTCTTTAACACTTAACCACTTAAAATCTTCCTTCATGGAATCATCTCTAACTTCAATAGTAAAAATTATTTATTGTTTAACCTTGTGGAAGGAAGTTCGGCGGAAATTTACGATCCTCTGCTGGTATGTTTGCAGTCAACGACCTTTTTTTAGGAGCAACCTAAGCTATTAAATGTTGAATTCAGGAATCAGGCAATTTTTTTTTAATGCTTGCATTTCTGTTGTACAAAACAACTTAATTACGTTACTAACTTACATGTCTACAAAGTGAAAACATACTGTGGCTACTCTGGATTCCACGTTCACCGTGCAGTACAGAGCGCCCATACCATACGACAGTCTCAGCTATACTAGCCAACTCCCATGCAATGCTCGGGTCAGTTGACGCAACCCGCATGTCAATAAACGTGATGTTCCCTGTAATGGTAATAGCATGTCTATTCTCCCGTAAGACATGTACTGCACGGTGAACACGTGGAATCGAGTGTAGAGACTGTAAGTTAGAACTTCAGGCTTTTTTTAATTTTCATCAATTCAAAATACATTTAACAAATACGTTTGGGTCCTACGTATTATTGTTTCAATATATCGAATCATTAACATCTATGTATATTGAATATCCATAGTTTGATGAAAGTATGGTGAACATTATGTATTTATGTATTACAGAATTTCATAAGGTAAAAATTGTGTGTATTTCTGTTTTGTTATATATGTATTTTATTAAGTGATGATAGGATTAAGTTGTAGGAAGTGGAGTGTCAATCGTGTTTATTTCCGTTTGTATGCGCAGTCCGATGTCATTGAAAAAATATGTCTAATATTTTGCTAGTTAAATAAGTTGTGAATTGAGTTTTAGTTTAAAGTGTTTTATTTTCTGTTTTCATTTACGGTAGAGCGTCAATAATCCGAAACGTCAAAAATCCGAACGCGTTCTGAGGCAGCCCCTGCAAAAATTTTGTTTTCGTTTTCGCAAATTCCAATTATTGGTCGTTAAAAATTTCACAAAAATCTTCATTGCAATTTGATATTATTATTTCTTTTTATACACTTCTTAATACCTGCTCTCACACGCCTTCACAACAGACTGGCTGTCAGTATCACTGTCAAGCTAATAATAAGCTGCTTTAGCGCTAGCTGTAAACATACAGAAAGTTAATTCATTTCTCTTTGTGTAATCATTATAACAGTGTGTCGTACATACAGTAGTGTAATATACAGTATTTTTTTATTTTTCGTTTGAGTTAACTTTAATGTACAAGTGAACTTTTAATTATGTACTGTACTGTAATTGAGAGTTACAAGTGTAATCATGTTGGCCCTACTGTGTACGTGCAGGTTCTTCTAAATCATAATATGTAAGTAGTCTTACATACTGTATTGTAATTTCATTACTGCTTGTACTGTTTAACCACTTTAATCGATTAAAGGATATATATTTTAGCCAAAATGGCATTTTCTTGGTCGTTTTCAAAAATCCGAACAAATTGATAATCCGAACCCCCCTCGGTCCCAATTAGTTCGGATTTTCAACACTTTACTGTATTTAAGACATTTAGAAATAGAATTGAACATTACAATTACGTATTAGAGCATTTTCATGCGTATAAGTTGGCATCTTTGCCGCAATACAGCGAAGGTCGTAATGTAAACTTTTTATTGAGTTTTTATGAACAACTCTCTTGTACTCAAATAAAACAGCCAACATGATCTTGATACTTGATTTTGACACATGCTTTCTTGGGTTCTAAGAATTTTTGTCATTACCGTAAACCCATGTTAAATCATCTTCTTATGGAATGTCATTATCCTTTTCAACAAGATCATTACAGACTTCAATCCAATGTTGTTTTTGTCAAACATTTTTAATTCAACGTTCATCGTTAAATTTTTCAACCATTTCCAGAGTATTCTACTTCTATCTTGTACCATACATTTAAAAAAAATTAGGTTAAAAAGAAATAACTGTGCAAGTACAGCTATAACTGATTTACGTTAGAAAATATTTTTGTTGTTGAAATTTTGAGACATTAAATATTCTGGTGTGCACAAACTTCTTTTGCTTTAAACAATTTGGGACTAAAACCAATTATCTCTTTTTACATTGTTTGCTTTTCTATTTGAAGAAATGATGTAACGTGTTTGCCTTGCGGTTACAAACAAAATTATAAAAAAATGAATTTATTAGTTAAAACTATTTAAAATATGAAAAAATTTAACTCTAAAAGTTGTTTTCTATCTCACTTGAAATTTTGAAATTTGTTGAAGTTAAAATTATTGTATCTTTATTTAAACTAATTAATATTTGTCTTTACCTCAGGGTCGTGAGTTTTGTATTATCTGTAGTACTTGAGGAAACAGGTAATAATGAACCTAAAACATCATGGGGACTTGACTCTGTTTCTTTTATTCAGCCATATTAAATTTCAATTATCAGTTTTCAAATATACAAACATGTGAATTAAGTCAATACATCTTATTAATACTATACAGAAAATTTGAGGATGCTATTAATTATAATGACAAAACAAAAAGAAAAATCTTAACCTAAAGCAGACAACAAGCAAGAAGAATTTTGACCTTAAATTACATAAAAAATTGAAGTTAAGTCCTTTGAATATGATTACTTATTTTAGAATACTTGCGTACTCGTTGGGGCCCATAGAAAACACCTCAAACACTTCCCGTTACACTGTTTATTTCACTCAACGTTGGCACGTGTTAACGTTCCGAACTTAGATCACAAGTTCTCATTTTGTTTCACTATTTATGCTTAAACCCTCCATCCAGCCATATTACGTATGTCTAGACGAACACAAGAATGCTACATTCGTCCATCCGGACCAAATCCTATAACATGTTCACCACTTTCAGAAACTAAAGAGCAGATATTGTACGTCCGTCTTCCTTTACAATTTTGTCAAGAGTGAGCGTCTATCCTTTAGCTCCGCCTCCTTTTTTCAGGGTGCCGTAAATATGTCTCCCTGAACGGAGTAACTCATACTACCAACATCACAAATTAAATTTTTGTTCTTGCTTTTACACAACTGTCCTTTAAGATGTTCATCGACTGTAGGCTAAAAACTGAGTGTCCCAAGTTTTCTTCAATGTACTTTAACACTATCAATTTATATAATGTTCTTTTATTTTATACGTATGCAAGTTGTATGCAAGTTTTCTGTTTTTTAATTGAAAAATACACTCTAAGTCAAACTTCTATTTTATACAATCCAAAACGTCTGCATTTATATAATGATTATGATGTGTCTGCTTTTTATATGATTATACATGTGTCTGCTTGTTTTATATTTATTGTAGTAATACTTATTATTTGAAATTAAATTTTGCGTCTTTTAATTTATGTTTTACTTATTATTTGTTATCCTAAGCGTCTCATGTGTTTTATAAGTTATACAATTTAAATCCTTTTCATTTTATGTAAAGGTCTGCTATCAGAATTAGCCATTATGATTTTATACTCCATATTATATTGGTTGTTCTGTCCAGCCATTGACGATGTCACAATGATTCTGTTTTTGCATCAGGCATTTATTTACAAACATTAGTGAGTGTTTGTATGTCTGGACTAGGCTTTTGGGCACAAAATGAGAACATGAAGAAAAAATGCATGTTTAACTCAAAGCCAAATATATACATGCAGTAAAAAATAATATTGTTTCTAAAAATATAAATTTGAATTACTTAGTAATATTTATTATTTTGATTGTGTTATAGTATTGAAGATGATTTTATTACTTGGAAAGATAAGTTCTGGCCATCCGTCTGTGAGCATTTCGGTATCGAAGCGACAGGTGAAGATGTCAGTGTAAGGCAGTACCAGCTGACAGAACATTTGGAAGTGGATACAAACAGAGTTTATACTGGAGAAGTTGCGAGGTTACATTCATTGAAGAATCAGAGGCCGTAAGTTTTATCCAGGGCTATAACTATGATTAACAACCAATTGTTTTAGATTTATTGGTCCCTGTAAAAAGCCTATTCAAACCATGTTCTCTTCCCCAAATTCATTGATTTGTTCATTCCTGGATTGTTTGTTTAAAGTTTTAACGATCATGTTGAATAATGCATAACAAGAATAAGAACCATCCAAACAGGTAAGAAAATGTATTGTTTAACAGTGGGTTGAAAACAAGACTCAAATAGGTCAGATCTTAGTTTGTGTGTTGTTTATTTCAAGACTTGCCGGTAAAAGGAATGAAAACAAAATACATTCATTGTGATTAGGTCAATTTAACGTGTTTATCATAAAACTAATAAATAACATGTGTTAATAATGAATAAGTATTAAAACAGCATGTGCAACAACATTGTTTCCATAAAAAATCTTAAATTGATGCCTTTTTTTTTTGTGTTTAACGTCCTGCTGTTTTGCACTTAAGGCTAATGAAGACGGGACCTACAGTTTTACGTGGAATCCGAACCACAGCCAACGATGTCTGTTAAGAAACTATTTAGAAAATTATTCGGTAAATTTATGCCAAAGATTCATTGTCCGGGATACATACAAGCTTTTGATTAAACATTAAGATTAATACTCCAAATCACTTTGTTTTATATAATATGAAATCTCTTATGTTTACTCACATTTTGCCATAACGTAGTGACATAAGTTTAAAAATAAGAAATAATCGGTAGGAGTACTAATGGTTTTGTATGTCAAATAACCACAACAGTTGTGAGAACTCGATTGCACTTATATAATGAAATCAAACTACAATTTGTGAATTAAAATATCACAAGAGTTGCAGGATCTCGAAAACGATCGCGCTTATTTTATAAAGTATTAAAATTTCCATGTAAAACAGTCATTACAGTTGCAGGAAATCATTTGTACCACCTTTAAGAAATAATGACAATTTGGAATACGTACTGGGCGAAGACTGAGATGGTACATACAATTATATAAAAGAATTAAAGACTTTACCAAGTACAACAAAAGATCTGTAACCTTACCTTATTTAAAGCTGATATCGAACACCTGAGTTAGCTATTTACAGGAAATAACAATAAGTACAATTCATATAATAAACAGTTTGTTTATTTAACTTTACTGCAAGATGATATGCAAACAAAATTTAAATGCCCTTAAAGAAAAAGGTTTAAAATTGACATGCCCTTAATTATAAATAAAAAGAAATTTAAGAATAGTTTACTTTTACAATATTGATTTTAATTAATTTTAAAAGAACCCTCCCCGAAAGTAAAATTTGAAAAACCCTCCCCATTTATAATAAAAAAAGATTTATACAATTTATTAATTTTTTTTACAAGATTACAAGATTAGATACATTGCACCATGGATTTATTAATAACATTTATTTTGTTGGCCAACCTTAATACTAAATCAAATTAAATAATAAAAATAATGGCGTTTAATGATTTTCAGAGACATCTCTCATTTAAAAAAAAAGGTTTTTTTAATTTAAGACCATGTATGTATTAGGTCGTCTTATATGTGAATATTATCTGTTTAATAATAGGGTTTATTAGGGTTTGAACTCAGTCAACATGTTTATGTGAAAGATTGGAGTAGGAATAATCATGGTTTATACAGGGTTAGTTAAAAGTCTGGAGACACCCCCTTAACTCTCCACCGAGCATTGATAGAAAATCCAAACCCGGGGGTTATTTATAGGTCATAAAAGCACACTTCCCCTTGCATAGGGCAACGTTGCCCCCCAACTCAAAATCGGAATTTTTGGGGCTATACTCAATATTTTTAAATGGGAAGTATGGTCATGTGATACCTTATTTTAAAGGTATATTTAAGACTAGGAAAATGACATAAAGAAAATAAAAATCGGACCATCCAAAACAAAATAGCGGCCCTAAACGTGTTGAAATAAATCGACATAAAGTTGCTAATATCTCGAAAAGGAAGAGTTTTTAGAAAAAATTTCAAGAGACAAAAAATGTTTATTTCAAAGTGCTTGACCTAAAATATTGCTTCCAAATCGATTTTGTAAATTTTATTTTTTACAACATTTTTTAAGATTGAGAAGTAAAAATAAAATTTATGGAAAAGTAAAAATTCCTATTTTGAGTTGGGGGGCAACGTTGCCCTATGCATGGGGAAATGTGCTTTTATGACCTATAAACAACCCCCGGGTTTGGATTTTCTATCACTGCTCAGTGGAGAGTTAAGGGGGTGTCTCCAGAACTAACCCTGTATAAAGTTTGCAATGTAATAAAAGCATTCTGTAATTATATCTAAATAAAATAGTCTAAACCTTAGACAAAATACTCTGTAAAATACTTAAAAATCATACATGTACAGTAGAACCTCGTTTATTCCGGATAATCAAACTACTGTATGGGTCATTCCATATCAAATCAACCACAAAAAAATGATTTTGACACCCACCATCTCAGATTTTGATGAAACTTGGCATGGTTGTTCTATTCATTGATTTAAGAAACCATACCAAATTGTTTTGCTCTATCTCTAATAGTTTAGATTTTACAGCCTCTTAAAGTTTTTGGATTATTGTGATTTTTATCGCTCGGCCGCAGAAAACTAAGTTTGTTTTCCGATGAAAAATAAATTATATCTTTGTTAGTTGCCAGCCAATTTAGATGAAACTTTTTTTGAGTACACATCAATATGTCAGGAAGGATTTAAAAAATGTACAAAGCTACCAAGTGTTTATTTGGGACCAGAAAAAAATCTTTAAGTATCATTTGTAGGATTTTCAAAACAAAACGCAGGGTTCTACGATAAATGAAATATCTACTAAAGGGAAAAAGATAATCATGAAAATATTTTTTTGTTTTTGTTCTAAGAGATGTGCTCTATCACATGAAAGAGTAAAATTAGTGGGTATTTTACTCCTTTATTATTTTTTCTCACTTCAAAACAAAAATTGTTTAAAATTATTTCATTTTACTAACAATTATATAATTAATAATTTACCAAATAGAAATAGGAACATTAGGTAGTTTTATTTTAATCTTGAAGCCTGTTTAAAGTATATGGTTGAATACTAACTAAATAAATATGGTTTCAATTTTTACCATTGTCACAGGTTTTAGGTAAACGACAATGGTAAATAAGTTGAATTCACTTAATTCTTAAAACTATCAAAGCAAAGATAAGCATACACTTTTAGTAAACTCTATAGGCCTAAAATATTTTATTAAAAACATAATTTCAAATCATTCTACATACAACAGCTTCTCAAAATCGATAACTAAAAAGCTAATGTGATAAAGGCCTAATTAAAAGTTCAGTTTCTTTGGAAGCAGTAAAAAACGATTCAAAGGCTTATAATTTGTTATTATTATGGATAAAAATTGTGTGACATAAGAAAAAATCATTTATAATAAAATAATCTCCATGAATAAAAGTAGGCAATGGAACTATTTCAAGTTGTAACAAGAACTTCAGGCTGCACACTCTGCTGCTGGATTGAGACTGACTTGTTGATACATGAAACTTTCATGAGTAGTTCATCTAGAGTTAATCCTATATCCCCAGTTTCTTTATACTGACTTTCATCATTACTCTCATCAATAACATCATCAGTTTTTTATCTTTTATAAGCTCCTTCCTGCAAAATGCACAAAGTTTTTGACCTGGTTTTTCCTTGTATCTTTTTGGTAAGATGATTCTACTCTGTTCTAAAGTTATAACTCAAAGTGTTTTTTTTTTATCGAAGTTTTATGTTTTTGAAAAGGATCACAGCATACCTTTTGTAAAAATTCATACTTTTTTAAAAACACACTTTGATGGTTAAGGCAAACTGTTTTTAACAAGCTAGATTCAGTTCTTAATTTTAAAAGATTCAAATCATTTTCAGAAGACTTTTCAATACTTTGTATAGACTTTTTCTTAACACAGTTTAACAAATGACAATCACTTTGAGTAGTTTCCCCAACACTGCACTTTCCCTCCATTGTTCAACAAAAAATACCACCAATGCAGTTCTTTAAAAAAAAATAATTACTACTTATCTCACTAACTAGTTTAATAATACATAAACAACAACAACACTATTAATAACACTAATTTACTGAAAACTAAAAAGATTGCTACGTATAACCACCAATCATGCACATTACATCATTGGTAATAACCTGAGACTGACAAATGGAAGCCAGGCTTTGTGTGCTAGACAAACTCACTTGTTAATACATGCAAGTTTCACGTCTCAACAAGTCAGTCTCAATCCAGGAGCAGAGTGTGCAGCCTGAAGTTCTTGTTACAACTTGAATAGTTCAGTTGCCTACTTTTATTCATGGAGATTATTTTATTATAAATGATTTTTTCTTATGTCACACAATTTTTATCAATAATAAAACAAATTATAAGCCTTGGAATCGTTTTTTACTGCTTCCAAAGAAACTGAACTATTAATTAGGCCTTTATCACATTAGCTTTTTAGTTATAGATTTTGAGAAGCTGTTGTATGTAGAATGATTTGAAATTATGTTTTTAATAAAATATTGTAGACCTATAGAGTTTACTAAAAGTGTAGGCTTATCTTTGCTTTAATAGTTTTAAGAATTAAGTGATTTCAACTTATTTACCATTGCCGTTTACCTAAAACCTGTGACAATGGTAAAAATTGAAACCATATTTATTTAGTTAGTATTCAACCATATAATTAAACAGGCTTCAAGATTAAAATAAAACTACCTACTGTTCCTATTTCTATTTGAAAATTATTAATTATATAATTGTTAGTAAAATGAAATAATTTTAAACAATTTTTGTTTTGAAGTGAGAAGAAATAATAAAGAAGTAAAATACCCACTAATTTTACTCTTTCATGTGATAGAGCACATCTCTTAGAACAAAAACAAAAAAATATTTTCATGATTATCCTTTTCCCTTTAGGAGATATTTCATTTATCGTAGAACCCTGCGTTTTGTTTTGAAAATCCTACAAATGACACTTAAAGATTTTTTTCTGGTCCCAAATAAACACTTGGTAGCTTTGTACATTTTTTAAATCCTTCCTGACATATTGATGTATACTCAAAAAAAATTTCATCTAAATTGGCTGGTAACTAACAAAGATATAATTTATTTTTCATCGGAAAACAAACTCAGTTTTTGCAGCCGAGCGATAAAACTCACAATAATCCAAAAACTTTAAGAGGCTGTAAAACCTAAACTATTAGAGATAGAGCAAAACAATTTGGTATGGTTTCTTAAATCAATGAATAGAACAACCATGCCAAGTTTCATCAAAATCTGAGATGGTGGGTGTCATGGTGTGGTTGAACTGACATGGAATGACCCGTATAATAATCAGACATTGCACACTAAAAATTTCAGTACTGTACATGCAACGACAGCTTATATACTCTTTTGAAATTTTCAGTGAAAGACATTACAAATTTTTATATATACTTTAAAACACTCTATCTACATGAAGTAGGCCTAACATGAAAACACCAACAATAAATTGCTAATAAGACACTAAATAAAAAATTAATTTGCAAAACTCAAAACAACACTGCCGCGAAACGCATCAAACGAAAGCTGTAAAGAGCGGGAATGTAGAGTATTAAGGGGTTTGGCTTTGGGCAGGAGGGGGAGGTTAGACAGACAAGCTGGCAGACAGTGAAAGTGGCAAGGCGTGTGACTCACCCTAGTAACAGTGCCTCCATCACGTACTATGCGACTTTTCTCATACTAGAGTTAATTGATTTAAAGATGTTTTTTAGTTTTTTTTACACGAAAATCGTTGCGGTTAACCTGGGTTCCGGTGAATCAGGGTCATACTGTATGTAAATACTTTTAAGAAAAAAATTCTTTTGTATTTCATCTTAGATACTTGAGTAACAGAAATTGTCACACTCCATCAAATAGACAGACTTGTACTTGTTTGCATTCTTCTATGGACTGAAGTGGCCGATTTCCTCTCTCCTCATTCCTGTACATTCTGTACTCATATCCTGACAATGTTAAGGTTGGAGGCTAATATTGTTTAAAAATTTCCAGAAGGTCAGCGTATAGACAAGGATTGGTATTTTTCAAAAATTAAAACGACATACATGCGACTGATGTGGTGTTGGATTAAATATTGTGAAACACAACATTTAGCATTTTAAGCATTGCCTTCATAAGATTATGGCCTCCAAAGGTGTTATCAAAGTGTTTAACTTCACAGCTTTTCCATAAAATAAAATTTTTTTTAATTAACAAAATATATAGAAAAAATCACAAAACATTTAACCTAGTAAGTACGGTATGCTTCTTGTCCGAATCGCATAGTGTAAAAATATCATATAATAAAAACGGAATAAACTGAACAAATCATATTTATAATATAGTAATATTGGCTTTATAGTAATGTAACCAAACGTAATACAGTAATCAATGTGTATTTAAGTATAATTGTGTAGGATTAAATAAACATATTCTCTATTACCAGAGAAATACTGACTAATATTATAAGAGCGGCCTGATTGCATGACCTTGAGGTTTTTTTTTAGGAATGATAGAATAATCAAAATTTTAGTACCAATAAAATGTTGTCCCTTCGTTTATATAACTACATACAGTTTTTAAAAAACAGAAAACTAAAGATATTATTGTGAGGACCTGGACATCTTTTATGTCAGAGCTTGGGTCCAAATAGCCAGCCGTTAGCCTTGAGAAATTCTTATTGCTTAAGAATCTCCCGCTATATGCCGTTAACGCATGCTTTAAGTGGCATGGTTGGTTAAAGCTAAAATTGAAAAGCCTGTTTTTAGCATATTTTTAAAAATTCGCCAAAAATAGTAAATGAACCCCAATCCAAAAGTGTTCCATAGCTTTTTTTGTAGAAGAAACTCCAAAGAATTCAAATATGCCACTAAAAATTAGTTTCTTTTGAAATTGTAAAAGTTATTAGCTTAGAAAGCAAAAAATGTTTAGTAACGGAAGGAAAAAAAACAACTTTATGCCTACATAAAAAATAGTAAAACATTTTTGTAATTTTTTTTCAAAATACACAAAAGTTTTATAATTTAGTTCTAAATAGAAATATGTAAAAATATATTTCAATTTCACAATTGTTTAGTTCAAAATAACACTTTGAATGTTTTTACTACATAACCTGCAAATCAGACTAAGTTCAAAGTGACTAGGCCTAAACATTTTTTACTTTAAACAATGTTTTTTTTATACCAAAAATTCGAGAATGAAATGTAGAATCGAATAGCATTCTACCCAGTTTCAAATAACTTTAAATTTTGTAATGAAAAATCAAAATATCAAAGTGGCAATTTAACCTAAAACCTTATTTCTAGGCTATAATATTTCTTCACTTACCGTTTTATTAGAACACTGTTATAAGCCTAATTTCACTCAAACACAATCTACACTTATTTATTTATATAACTAAAACACAATATAACACTATTTTATAAACTATAAACACTTTCAATTCACTAAAATATCAAGACGAATAAAACCTACAGTGAACGCTTGGAGATCAGAGTGTAAAATGGTTATAGACCGCTTCATTTACATTATGTCAATGCCAACTAAATTTCACCTAAATTATTTGAACTGAACATAGAATAAACGTTAGAATTTTCTCTTTAAAACAGTATATTAAACATCTTATAAATAAATAGATTTCTGATAGTAAAAATCGATTTACAAAATGCTTCCTTATTGGCCCAATCTTAGACCAATAACAAGCCTTTATTCTAAATTCTAGATCTCATAACCTAATGTAGTCACAGATGATTTAAAAATACCACTTGAAAGATAAAAGTCTAATGAATCCAATGCTGTGATGATCTTTGTGACAATTGACAACTGTGAGGAGTTGCAGACCGTTGAAAATAATGAAGTTTTACTTTCTTAACATCGCGATGTCGCACGGAAAACAGCCGTTTGGCATTCTACAATTTTGAAACGATGATTACATATGTAAATATACGTTTTATGAAAAAGTTTTAAATACAAAAATTAAAGTTTAATTCATTTTCTTTCCAACGGAGCCGGTTTTATTACGATTGGATAATTCTAAGTGAATTAATTAATCGAAAATGCAAATGTATGCAAATTCTCGCTTATTGTCAAAATAGCTTCATCTTGCGCCTGAGAGAACGTCACTTTGGGCAGTCTGCCACTGGGAGGGTTAATATGTCTATAAGTGTGAGAAAATTGTGGAGATGTGTAATAATGAAATATTAACCTGATTGGTTTATTTGGTCAGCCAAATTATTCTCTCTTTTACATTGTCCTTCCTTTCCCCATTCTAAGGATAACTTATTATTCTGTTGTGTTTTCCTAGTGGTGTTTAAAATTTGAGAGTATTGATTTTTGAAGTGTAGTTTTTTTCTGAAATGATGTCAGAAGATTGAACGATATCTTATTATATGATAGATGTATAAATAACCTATTTTTTATCAAGTAGATAGTAAAAACAAAAATATACATTAAATCACAGACTATCCAAATTGCAGTTGATCCCGATTACTTTAGATAAAAGAGGCTCTTAAAATGAAAATAAAAAATGTTTATATTCAAATAATAAGTAATGGAAATGTTCAAGAATTCTGCTTACGATTTCTGTACATAAGTTTTAACCATTTATTATTTTTTTTTTAATAATTTATTACAAAATGTGCTCACCTAAACTTTTTTAAGGTTAAATATTGTATGAAATTTCTTTTTAATAAATTGTAAAACTGTGAGAACCTATACACCTTCGCTACATCTGCATGTTACAATATGAAATAAAACATATTTAGATGGTAATGTGTATTTGTAAGGTTTAGTCGCCATCAACCTTTATGTGTTCGGCTGCAGAACCCTATTTTTTACGTTGCTAGCACACATTTGGCCAGTTTTAACTTGTAGTTTTATTATAATTTTTAAAATATTAATTTACTTTGGCTCGCATTAAAATGCCGAAGTGTTGAAATCTTGCGGAAAGTCTTGTGTGTCTTTCGACAGGATATATGCACTCACAGACGTCGTAGAAAACTTCTGGTGGTGCCAAAATCTTCCTAATTTTATTGCGGAGAGTTGAAAAGCTTTTCAGCTTCCTAGCGGGAGTCGTAGCGCGTCATGGTCGTGGTCGCGCTTTTGGGTCAAAATTACTTTGGCTTACATTAAAACTTTTGAAAATACAATGCGGGGTTTCGTTTTGTATGTTTTTGGATACAGGAAAACCGATTTTGACAGTTAAAGAGTCGTAGCGCATCGGGATCATGCTTTTGGGTCAAAATTTTGAAAATACAGTGTGAGGTATCGTTTTACATGTTTTTGGGTGTGGGGAAAACCGATTTGTACAGTTGAAGAGTAGAAGCGCATCAGGGTCACGTGCGTGACAAAACCGTCACATTTTTTAGTAGGCCTAATTAAAAAAAAACTCCAGCCAAAGTCTTGAAAAAGTGTTCCATCTTTTCATCTTATTTAAGATTCTTTTCCTGTTATATTTATCATAAAATATGTAATAATCTGTGAATTCTAAAGCAAGTTATTTTTGTATTTTTCTTGCTTTTTCATAAATGGTTTTGAGTGAAAAGTAAAATGTGTAATAATTTCTCTCTGTGCTAGGCCTTTTGACATGAAGAACCCTTACTTGTCTTCCATCAGAGTTAACCGAGAGTTGCACAAAGGTGGAAGCAGGTCGTGCATGCATATTGAATTTGATATCTTAAACACAAATATACGATACGATACAGGTGAGTTCTTCAATATCTGTCTCATATTTAATAATTAATCTCTAACAGTTCTAGATGTAAAACCAATAAAGCTAAATTTAATGAGAATTTGAAATCTAATTTAATAATAAAACTACTGCCATTCACAACAATGAAAGTTTTAGTATATAAGTTAGGTTAGGACTACAAAGCTTGTAGGATATTGGTACCAAAGTGTTACTAAGTGGCTACTTAAAAGTAAGAACAGTTGTTTATTGGTTAGAATTTGCTTTAACTAGAGCTGGTGTACATTCATTGGTCAATGTTCTACAAATGTGATAGCCAAAATAAAATGTTCTACCCTTTATATACCAGACACAATCATTATTTACTTAATTCATATCAGTAATAATGCATTTTTTAGTATATTTAAAAAACCTCTAACCCTTTCAAGTCCCATTAAACGTGCATAGTTGGTCCTCTATGAGGTAATTAATATTTGCCTTCATAGCTGTTTAATAATGTCTAAATTAACAATCAGTAAATCACTAACAGAGGTTATCAACCTGGGGGGCATAGAAGAATTTCAAGGGGGGCTTGAGTGTATTAAAAAAATAAAATATTCAAAATATAGTCAAGGACAAAGTGTACCAGCCCTCTTATTAATGTTGTGAAAATGACTGGTATTACCTAAAATAGATCGTTACCTCAAATAAATTTGAATTTAGTTCTTTGATTTCATAATTATGTTGTTATAATAATATGTTCAAAATAAAGTTATGTGTAGCAATATTAAATTTTGTGTTTGAAGTGATTCATATTTGCATTTAATAACCAGCTTCAGTTTAAAATTCCAATTGTTGTACTTGTATTAACCACATATGTTGGTTTAATGGGGTGGAGGCGTGACCTCACATCAGTGTTCAAAGAGGGCACAGAACCCGAAAGGTTGAGAACCCCTGTGATAGAATATCCCTGTGCTTATTTATTTAAGAAACATAATATACAGAATAAAATCTGACAAAATTATTACTTTCATTACAGTGAACTTAATGTAATGAATCTTAACCCTTAATGTGTGGCTAAAGCCTTTAAACACGGCACGACCCAATATCTATGCTCGGTTAGTGCCTTTAAACTCAAATACAGAAACATATGCTTAGATGATTCCATAGTTCACGAAACTTCCAATAGAGTACAGAGAGATGTTCTTTGAGTAAGTTTAGACCAAATAAAAAATATAAGCAATGTCTGTGATGTCTTATTGGTCTGTGTTCTGTCGCCAGAGCAAATGAGTCTACTATCGCAAGTGTGTGTGCGGCTTACGCGCCTATTCATTCAGCTGTCCCTTGTTTGTACTGATAGCTGACTGATATTCTTTCTGAAGTTTTATATAAGGTTTTTTTTTTTCTTAGTTTAGTAATCACTTATTTTATTTTTAGACAACAATAAGTATTGCTTTTATGTATTTAGTGTTTGAGTAATTGTAAATTCTGCTAAGTTTAGTTTTATTTTTTTTTATTCTTAAAAAATATTTAAAACAAGTTTAAAATTAGTTGAGTATTTTTTGTGTGTACTACTTAAACCTGAGAATCAAAATTTAAAAAGAACATTGAGAAAATAAATATACATTTTATATATTTTACCCTATTATATATTATTATAAGTCATTATTATATTATATATTATTATGGGGTTTTATTATATTTAGGTGATCATTTGGCTGTGTACCCTCAAAATGATGAAGAAACAGTGAAGAAATTGGGCAAGCTGTTGGACGCTGATTTGGATACTGTCTTTACATTGACTAATACTGATGGTAAGTAAAACATAATGTACATGGTGTCAGCTCTCTTTGTGTTGGTTAAAGCATTTAAGGTGGTTTTACAAAGAGATGACCCTGGACAAAGAACATCGAGTCCAATTCTTTGACTGTGAAAAATTTGTCTCAATATTTTTAAGAAAAAATTATGTTTTAAAAGTGAAACAGTTTGATAGTTACGAAAAGTTTTACATTTGCAACATCCTAATATATTTTATCTCATAGAAATAATATACCAGATTATTGAAAAGTAAGTTAAGATTTTAAATTATTGTTACATGTTGTTCAATCCTAGAAAGGGACACATTACTATATGTAGGGATATAAAGTAGAACCTCATACTTATCCAAAATATAAAAGCGGGAGGCAGTTTTGGATTAAAAAAATTTCAGATATTAAAGCTACAATTCTAGTTTGAATAAAATAACTCAAGTTAATAGCCAATATTGTCAAACAAATTTAATAAAATTTAAACTACTTATAAAAAGTAATTTGAAATTTCACACAAAATTCGGCTGCGATTGGTCGCAAAATTTTGCCATTTTTAATTCTTTTAACCCTTTCGGGGGAACTGCTCTCTTGAGAGGACGATACAACAAATCAGCTCTATTTTACAGTCTGGCCTGGAGCAAGCTTTTAGTTTATCATATTGCACTCTAGAAAGCACCACACTATACTACTGTCAGATGCTTTACCCTATTGGATAATTTAGAAACTTGTTGGAACCCTGACAAAATGGATAACTTATCAATTCACTAAACTATCTTGACATCTAACTTTTATAAGAAAATAGATATATTTTAAACTAATTAAATCTTTTGGGGGAAAATATCTTGTAATCAAAAAAGGTTCAAAATATAGGAATTTTATCATTTAAATGTTTTTTTTTTTGCTTTGTGAAATATTTAAGACAGCCTAAAAGTAGCGTCCTCTGGAGGGGCTTATTTCCTCCAGCCTTGACCATCATCGTTTGGCCATCAAACGAGATCTCACCTGTACACCATAAGAGAAAAGCTATCTTGAACCCTTTGTCTGATGTAAAATTTGATGGGCAGAATCATCTGCCTGAATTTCAGGACAAAAAAAAATACATTAAGGTGTAAAAACCCTGGCTGTTCCGGGAATACCTTTATTGTATGTTCAAAATGTCAGATTCCCTTGTGCATTGCCCGAAATAAAAACTGTTTTCATGAGTTTCATCAAAAATAAGTTTCTTTAAATGACTGAACCTCCTAGTTATAGTTAACCTTTTTCTGAGTTTTTATAGATTTGTTTGCCAAATTATTATTATTTTTAAATTTTTGTCACACAAAATTTTGTCAATTTAAAAAAAATCTTTTTAGAAAATATTATGTTTAAAATTTTTGTAATTATAACATAAATGTATTGTGTTTGGTATAGCAATGTGTAGTTCTCATCTTTTTTCTTCCCTTAATTCGCAAGAACCCCCCTGTAAACTAAGCACCCCTCTGTATAAGGAATAGTCCTCTGTAGAGCACAATCCAGAACTCAAAAATGGTAAAAGATAAAAAGGTTTTTTTTCTTTCTAAAATCATAAAAAAATGTAGTTAACGTATGTACCAAAAGTAAAATTTGTATAATACAAATTTTAAAATGTTTCCCCGAAAGGGTTAGCTGTATTTAATTTTGTTTCAACTAATTGTTATCGTGATCTGAAATGGTCTGTTTATTGATTCCTTTATCATAACAATATTTACTGTTCAGAAAACATTAATAAATGACAAAACATAGAATGAGTATTGCCAAGAATATTGTTCAACCACTCGATGTAAAACAATAATACGACAAATACTTAGACTGCAATTGAGAATTGAACAAAACAAATTTTTTTCTAAATTAACAATTTAAAAACTAGGCATAGAGTAATGTGTCTCTTTTTGGAATTTAGCCAAAATTAACTTTACCACAATAATTTAAATTGTAACATAGTTCTGAAATACCTGGTAATTTTTATAAAAGTCAATCTTTTTCTTAGTATCAATTGTGAATTTTGACCAAAATTTTATTTTAACGAGTGCCATTTTGTAAGTTACACAAGAGATTTATAGAATTATTTGTGAAACTGGCAAATTTGTATAAAATTTTAGATTCTTTGTGTAACACTGTTCCTACATACGATGAGCAAGTATACAGGCTTTAGTTTCATGATTTTGGTATCCAAGTCACTTCATATAATGAAATAAATACAAGAAATTACTAAAAGTATTTTACCTGGTTATTAGTCCGTCTTGTGACTTCTTGAGTTGTCCTACTTACGACGCGTTTCGAGACCGTAATCTCATTAACAAGTATATAATATATTAATCACTATTCAGGTCGTCATATACACACAATAACAAAAAATACACAACACATAATTTACAGTGCGACACTGATTGAGCCGGTTGGTGTGCACCATCTTATCGTCTATGATACCCTGAACTTAACTTAACAAAACAGTATACTTTGTACGGTTAATATATTATACACTTGATAATGAGATTACGGTCTCGAAACGCGTCGTAAGTAGGACAACTCAAGAAGTCACAAGATGGACTAATAATCAGGTAAAATACTTTTATTTATATTAATAATAGGTTAATTACCTTATATCTCAACCGTCAACAATCCAAATTTTTCCTTTGTAGGATTACCGGTTTCAACGGTATACCGTCATCTTCAGATCCTTATTATGTTCTTTACTTTCTGCCTGTTCTGGCATCGTCTTCTTTACACATTTGGCACATTTAAAACATTTTACACATATATTAAAATTTCAAACACGAAACAAATAAACAGATTAAAATTATTACAAAAACCGACACAGTAAGGCATATAAAGGTACATTATAGAGCAAATCGTTATGCTGGTCAACGAGAAGGTTTATTATTGCCGCGCCGGTCGAACATGTAATTCGGGCGGTCGTCTATTCTGTACTAAACTAAACGGTCTGTTAGTCCTGTAAACTGATTCCCTCCCTCAATCTGATCACAGTATTGAATAGTTCGTTTGACCGATGGTTAATTTTGTCATTTAGTACGTTTTGGTTTTTGTTTTTATTTTTAGTTGCGGCGTATATTTCGAACTCCTCTAACGCTGACATGAGACGGCCCTTTTTGCAGATATGAAGTACTTCTAGATTTTCGTCTATAGATGTGTACTTGTGATCATAGTCCATAAGGTGTTGAGCGAAGTGGGACCTTTGTTCAGTTATGGTTGGTCGCGGTATATGTTCTTTAACCGTGTGGCAAAGGAACGTCCCGTTGTAAAATTTCTCACAGTCAGTGCAAGTTAACCTATGTATACCAGACAAATTATTTCTGTTGATTGGGTGGTTACTTTTAGGCCTGAAAAAGTTTTCTAATTTGTTCGTTGTTTTATACGATAAAATTATATTATGTTTAATGAGCTCTCTTTTGAGTTGGTATTCAAGTCTCTTACCGAACTCAGTTGATACGTATGTCTTTTTTGGTGTATTATTCTTGGGGCGCGGTGCGGGCCCGATGTTCTTTAGTCCTTCTTTGTATATCAATTTATCTATTATTTCGAGCCTGTAACCGTTAGCTATGGCGATGTGTTTGATTATGTTGTATTCATTTTTATAGTTAATGGGGTTCAGTGGTGTATGGGTGAGACGATAAACGAAACTATTGTATGAGGACATTTTATGTACGTGTATGGGTGATTTGATGAAGCATGAATTGTCCATGGTCATTGGCCGTGGGTTTTCTATAGATATCAAATGTGTGAGCGTTATTCTCAATTTGTATTGATAAATCCAAGTAATTAATTGATTTATTAATTTCTTTATCAATTGTGAATTTTATGTTGTTTGTACATCCGTTCAGATATTTATGCATAACATCCAGTTGTCTGGTGGTACCGTTGAACAAACACAGGGTGTCGTCCACGTATCTAAAATAGTATAATATTTTGTTCAACTGTTTGTTTATATTTGAAAAAATAAAAGATTCCTCGAAATGGTGCATGTATATTTCCAACAGAATGCCTGAAAGTGGCGATCCCAATATGTTTAAATACTTTTAGTAATTTTTTGTATTTATTTCACTATACAGACTAGTTTTAGACAAAACTGGCAATAATAAACTACAAAGAAATAATAAACCATGTAAACAAATCAATAAATCAGTTGCATGTAATGGCTAAATGGATGTGGACATTTACTATACTACTAAATTGAAGACAAATTAACATTGTTGTTTTGCAGAGGAGTCGAGCAAGAAACATCCATTTCCTTGTCCTTGTTCATACAGAACAGCTCTTACTCATTATTTGGATATTACATCAAATCCTCGAACTCACATTCTTAAAGAATTGTCAGAGTATGCTTCAAATCCTGAGGTTTGTGATTTTATAATTTATTATTTTGTCTTAATCTATGTAGTTATATGATTCTTTTGCAATAAATCATCCTTAAGAGGAAATATAAACTTTAACATATTCACGAGTTGTGTTTGAGAAAATGTTGTTTTATGGCTCACTAAAACGCTATAAAAGTGGTTTTATCATTTATATGTTGGAATCAATACATTAAATTTGTTTGAATATGAATCAACTAACTAAGAAGTAACTAAAATTACAGGAATATAAGCCTAGAGTTCTCCGTATATGTGAAAGTTCTAAAAATTTAATTAAAAATATACCAATAAGTATAAACAACTAACGTAGTGCATTTCAGAACTGAGATTAAGAAGTCAAAACATAGAAAAAATACAGCAAATGTTAGTCTGTATTCTGACCTCTTGGTCTGTCAAAGGATGTTTGCTTTCACTTGTGTGAACTTATTGTTTAACTTTTGGAAATTATGATTTCTTAAAGTTTAGTTTTCCCCACATTTTAAGTTAATATTAATAAACAAATCATTGTAAGTTTCATTAATTATTTGTGTTCCAACGGAAGATTTAAATTTACTACATACAATAACCATGGTTAAGTTTAGCCTTATGAAAAATCAATTTAAAGAAATATGTAATAGAGCCTAAAAAAGCAATTTTTTGCTAACTGAATGTGCATAAAGAAAAAGTACAGGATATTTAATTTTCTACAAGGGTGCTTTGGGATAGAGGCGGGAATTCACATTACGACCTTACGCCAACAGAAATTCAAGCATTAAAAAAAATGAAATAGCCTGGAGTTCTAATTTATAATCTTTATAGTCACAGTATGTTTACCTGTATTCAACATTTAATAGTAGAATATAAAAAAAGGTCGTCATCTGCAAACATATCAGCTGAGGGTCGTAAAGTAAATTTACGCAGGGATAGATGTTTTGATTTACCAGCTGTGTTTACACTGATTTATACCGTACATTCTTTTTGTCAACACAGGAAAAAGAAAAGCTCAAACTAATGGCCAGTACTAGTGTAGAAGGGAAGCAAATGTACAACCAATGGATCATACAAGATAACCGTAACATTGTTCACATCTTGGAGGATTTTCCATCTGTTAAACCAGAAATCGATCATTTATGTGAAGTATTGCCGAGACTACAATGTCGATACTATTCCATATCATCTTCTCCAAAGGTAGGTTATGTTATTTTGTTACTTTTCATTAATTATTGTTTTTATGTTTGTTTACAAGCTAGAGGTGTTAAAAGAACCTCCACCATTACAGACAACAAATAGTGGATTGACATTATTTTACTATTTGCACAAATTTTAATCATTACATTTATACAATTAATAGAAATAATATATAGTTCTTTTTAAGTTATGATTTTTTTATAATAACAGTGTTTTGGTTACAGAATTATTTTGTTTTAACTAGCCTATATCTGTAGTGTACGTGTACAATATATTTTTAATATTCAATAAACAATTAATTTTAGTATTAGGTAACCAGTTTTAGCAGTATACCATGTTTAATGTCCTTCATGGAATTAGTAATATTATGATATAATGAGTGCACAAAATATTTTCCAGGTGTCTATTTTTGTTCTATACTTTTGTAATGTTATGTTAATAGCATGTTAGAACTTTGTTTTATGTGTGTCTGCTATTTTATAGTATTGAAAAAAATACTTTAACATCTGTAAAATATTGAATACACTCATAACATTTTTGTCATACTGAGTTTTTAGAAAATACATTTGATCAGTTTGAATACAATTTTCTGCCAATCCTAACGTAACCCTTTTATTTGTGTTCGTCAATGCATTTCTGGGTTTCTCCATTCTTGAGACCTGTAATATATGTGAGTTTCAGGAAAGTTATATTTGATTTTAAAGTTATTTCGTAAGGGTGGTGCTATTGCAAAGTTTGGATAAATTTAGGCTCACTTAGTTAATTTTAAAAGTTTAATAAACATATAATTTCATAGGTGAATGCAGACAGATCATTTTTTATAATAAATAAATCATGTTTTAGTAATTAATTGTAAATAACTTAAAGAAGCTGGTTACAGAAGGCAGTACTGTTAGTTGTCAACAAGGTTGTATTTCTATTTGGAGGTTAGGTTTGATTGTTGTTTGTTAAATTTTTGAGTAAAGTAAATTGAGTTTATTAGAATACGTAAATGATTCTGCAAATATAATTACAAGTGGTATAAGTATTTATTTCATATAAAAAAATTTTTGTTTACATTTTTTAATTTCCAAATTTTTATTTTATTTTTTATCATTCATAAATTATTGTATTTTAAGTAATAGCAGTGTTACAGACCTACTTCAATATCAAATAAAAAGGTTATGCTAGGATTGGAAAACATTTTTACTCAAACTGATTATATGGATCCTAGCAGATATAGTTTGTATAGTAATTTAAATACTTTTGTGTTAATAGTTGTTCTTTTAAATGGGTTTTAGGTTTAGATTTAATAATTTATTATAACCAAAGTTTTAATTTCTTGTATCCTGAGCACAGAAATTTCCTTTAAAGTTAATATTTTTTATTTGTAATTTTTATCTTTGTACATATCATATCAACTGAACTTTGAGGTTATGTTTTGGTCTACAAATATGCCCAAAAGAATATGCAGAATTTTGCCATGTCATAAATTAAATTTATTAATTTTTTGACCGTTATTTTTTTGTTGCAGTTGTCCATAAAATAATAATATAGCATCCCAACTAGATATATGCATGTAAAAATTGTCTACAGTTTGTGCGTATTCACATTATTACTAAAGTCAGAAATTCTCATTCATAGAAATAAAACAATGAGAACATAACCTTAGATCGTCTTAAAATCTTATTTTGAAGGAATGGTTTACAGCAAAATAAATCAATGGCTGCTACTAAGTTAGTTAAATCTTGGCAGAACTAAGACTTTGATGTATGAATATAGACCGTGTAGATAACATTAAATATCTAGGTATC
>JAGFPH010000092.1:622640-636694 GCA_018207615.1 Philaenus spumarius
ATTTGTGAAAATTGTATGAACTACCATTATTGAAATATTATTTAAAAAACAATGACAAATATCTGCAAAAGAATACGACGTCCGAATATTATTAATGCTAATTGTTTAAAACGTCAGCATTAAAACGCTATTTAATATACAACAGCATATGTCCGCGAAAAAATCGATGACTGAATACAATTTATGAAAATTGTATGAACTACCATTGTTGAAATATTATTTAAAATACAATGGCAAATGTCCGCAAAAGAATAGGACGTCCGAATATTAGCGCTAATTTTATATAAAAACAAAATACACAACAGCGTACATTCGCGAAAACCCCTACTTCTGAGTGCAATAATTAGTTCTTGTTTCTATAAAATACCGGCGTTAAAACTTAATTTAAATTACAATGGCTAAGGTCCGCGAAAAGGTTATTTAGATGACACTTGTAAAATTCGGATAAGGTGGAATTAAATATCGCTGTTTGCGAGAATGAATAACAAGTAAAGCAAAGGCACTTCGTCGGGATTCATACAAAAAACATAAATACCGGGTAACGTAAATCCCGAAAATGTCCAAAAACACGAACTAAAAACAAATCTATAAGATTTGTAACTTTTCTTCACAGTATTCACCCTAATTCTATAGACACGATAAGAAAAGAATCCATAAGTGGTTGACCTTGAGCCTACTTTACCTTTTCTTTCTGTGTACAAAAAACCAAGCATACGCATGAATGCGTTTACAAACGAAACAATTAATTGTCTAAACATTTTACTAGGGAAAATATCTACGTACATCAAAGTAAGACAGTTTTACATTTTTTCCTACTGATATTTTATTGTTAAATGATTATTTGGGGTTAAATTTAAATACAGATAATTTGATTGCAAATACTGGAGATTACTACATTCAAAATACGGAGAACTGGCTAGTCTGACAATAATATGAACTGAACTGATTATCTCTCATTATCATAGAGTTTCGGCTATAGATTCTTGTTACCGATATCAAATACAAAGTATCGGTGGTATCGTGAATCGGCCCATCCCTAAATTAAATGTTACAATGTTTAAAATAGATTATGCACGTAAATTTATATGGTTTAATAATTCAGTATAATTTGAATGTTTTGTTTGTGTTTGGAATCGAGGTACTGTAATTGGAATCGACTTTGCGATCGATTCTCGATAACGATTACCGCACTAAGAATCAATGGAATCGATTTTAGGGAATCGGTGCTTGCTCATGCCGAACTCCCGCGATCGCGTTTACAAAACGAAAATAACTCAAGTGAAGTAATAAAATTCCCGGTTACACATCAAAATCACGGCTTTCTCCCGGAATTTTCAAGGTTAATTAATATTCCCGGCTATTTCCCGGTTTCCCCGGCTGGCAGACACCCTGTACAAAACATAACGAAATTACTCAACTTTCGTCAATCTCTAAAACCCGCCCAGTAGGTTGTCTTAGTTAAATCTATGTATCGATGCATTCATCACAATTTCCCCTATCCAAAACTTTCATCCAATCAAAAATCGGACAAATATTTCTGAAGTTGTAAGTGGTTTTGTAGACACTTGCAATTGGTCAGTTTTCCAACCAATAAACAGCGTTATTTATTTCACGTGATATGTGTGTGACCTCAATCGCTTTTTAGAGATATTTTGGTATCTTTGTAAACATAATGCTTCAAGCTAACTTCCCCTGTAAACCAAATATGCTATATTTGAACAGTTTATTGTGTAGGACCGTGGGAAAGTGACAGCTAATACGGTCTCACCTAACGTTCAAATCTGAAGCGTAACGGACTTTTACAACATAGCCAGACATAGGGGTTTGCGCGCGCATCTTGTACAGACAAGAGTTTTCTATCTTTTGTTATTCAAATAATTCTAAGTCAAACACTTTTATGAAAAGATAATTTACAAGTATACAGTTCAGTTCTTTGATTTATTCTCTACACTTTGTTATAATAATATTTTATTTTTGGGCACAGCATATATTAGTAAATTACGTTTCTAACTTGGCATACTTTTGATAGCAGACTTGTAGTAAGAACATAAAATCTCGTGTTTTTAAAATAAGAAATTTGAAAATGTTAAATGTTTTTATACAGTTTTAATTAGAACTAAATTACGAAACTTTTTTACATTTATGGAAAAAATTACAAAAAATGTTTACTACTTTTTATGTAGACTTAAAGTTGAACTTTTATTTTTCGTAACTGAACATTTTTTGTTTCTTGAGCTAATAACTTTCTAAATTTTACATCTATAATTTTTTTACTGGCATATACAATTTCTTTGAACCTTTCTCTACAAAAAAGCTATGGAACACTTTTGGATTGGGGTTAATTTACTATTTTTGGCGAATTTTTGAATAAATGCTTGCACACGCCAAAAAATCAATTTTCGTTAAAGCTGCCGGTTCTAGGGTTAAAAAAACATAAAGAGGACTAAATATTAAGTCTAGTGCAACATATTTCTTAAGGATGTATTTAAGCTGTTAACACATGTGTTACACGTTAAGATGTCCCGGCCTGGGACCTTTGGGGAGTTTGAGGGGTATGGAATACCCCCAATCAGAGGGGATCCGGAAAAATTTGTAGAAAAATCTGTACAAATTCGTGAGTTTTGGCATAGTTTTAGGCAAATCTTCACTCTTAACATCATATCTATTTGCAAAACGATATATAGAAATGACTTAGAAAATCAATAATTTGATTATTTTTATATAGCTAAGAAAGTCCTAATTGTGACAGCTCAGTTACCCCTTGATACACAATGGCGACTGGCAATTAAAAACAGACCACAAAATGAAACGTAATGACACGCCGGATTATCACTCACAGATCGGCCATACTCGGTTATGTCCGCCCATCTACTAGGGCGCTCGTCGGTCGTGTGCGGGTGGTCGGTTTTCCCGCAAACTTAGATTTTCCAATTTTTTCAGCAAATGAGCGAAGCTGGCTGATGGCATACAGAACAATATTTTCCTGTAACCAAGGCGAGGAAGTTTTTTTAGATACGTAAAGTATGGGTTTTAGAAATGAAAATTTCAAAAACTCCCTTGGACCCCCCTTTCCGTTTTTTTCGGTCAGTTTTGGCAGTTTTCCAGTACTGGAAAAATTACGAGTAAACCTCTGGATTAATCTAGTTTTTGTTTTATAAAAAAAGTTTAGATTATGCAATATTTATTTAAAATTTTTTAATTAATGTAAGTTAACATAAAATTCAATTGGAACACAAATCTTTAATTGTACGTAGCCTAAATTACCTAGTACGACAAAATATTTTAGCAATTGTTTGTTTAAAGATTTGCTATCATTCATGTAAAAATAACACACTTAAAAAAAAAAATCAACTTTTGTTTTTAATCTTTTGAGTACTACGAATGTAAGTGTAGGCCTACGTTTTGTATTTTTCTGTTGAAAATACTAATATTAGTAACGCTACCTGTTATTTTTTTAAAGAAGATGTGTTTTGAGCTCAATTAAACGCTGGAAATCAATACTAGTAACGCTATCTGTTATTTTTTTAAAGAAGCTGAATGTTTAAACAAAAACAAAATACAACAGGCAATTGGTTACAAAAATCCATGCATGCACTTTAGTGCGGTGTGCGCCAGTATAGTTAACCTTGTTTGTGACTTTATGTTTTGATTCCGTTTACACATCTAATGGCTTATTATCGTCTTGTAATTAATAATAATGAAATCTAACTGTTCTTTACAAATGCCGAATCGGACATTGAAGATGAACTGGAATGTCATCTTCTTTTCAGGGGTATTTTTGTATGCGTATATAATTTGTGTATAAAACATTTATTTATATAAATGAATAAAAAACATTTGCAAACAAGATAAAACAAAGTTAATAAAAGATGTAACTTATACAGAAAAAAGTAAAATGAGAAAATTAGAAAAAATCTCAGTCTGTAGGCCTAGTTTGAAATTCTAAAACATAGTACTTAAAAGATAAGTGAAAAACTAAAGTTAACAAATACATGTAAATAAACTAAATAGAATAAGAAGGAATTCAGAACTAGAATACTAGAACTGAAATATCAAAAAACAAAAATAAATAAAAACTAGAATGAAAGAAATCATGTGTCACCAGGCACAAATACACACTTTATACATAAATGATTGAAAATTTCCAAACAATGTATAAAAATCCATCGTTAGAAACAAACTTTAAAAATAGAAATTGACAAAATATGTTACATATTTATAATTTTTCAATCAAGTCCTATTTTAACGATTTACTTAAATAATTCTTTCTTCTTAAGAAAAATATTTCAAAGAAGTGTAAATAGCAAATATGTTTTTTTAATATACACTAGACGTACAAAAAGAATATAGTTGAGACGCCTGTAATAAGTCCTGGATGCCAATTCTTCTCCCAAAGTAGAATAGAATTTGCGTGAAGTATGATTTCTCGCCAGCCTTCCAATTCTCTCTTCAGTGTTTTAATATTCTTATCCTTTAACAAACATTCAAATGGAATTAAATTTTTTGTAAAATCCATTCCTTATTTACCAAGATCAATATATTCTCTTCTATTTCATTACCAAGAAATCTAAATAGTTTTAATTGCTGCTATACTATTACTAATTGTTCTATTATGGCTAGCTTGCAGGATGAAGCCCATGCACATGAAAACATTTTACTTCAGTTGTATCATAAAACCTGTCAATGTTTTTACTTTTTACAAACTGAAGAAAAAAACAATATATTGTAGAAATAAATAACATTTCTGTTGCCATAGGTTTGCCTAGGGTCAAATAGTAAATTTGCGCAAAAAAACCTAAATATGCACTATGTTGTCACTGGCACCAAGTTTGTCACTTAAAATTTGTGAACACACATCACCAACCATTCTGTAACTTATATTTCTGTATTTGCTATTTATATTGTTTTTATATGTTTAATATACCGGTAATAAAATATTACGATTACATTCTAGAGCATTCTCTTGCTCATAGGCTGGCTCCTCTGCCACAATATGGTGATTCTTGTAAATTTCACCTTTAACTTAAATTCTCCTTTTTTGTGACACATTGAAGCATTGATTTTCATCAAACTAACTTGTCACATGTCTATAAAATAAATTTTCATGAGTAGGCAATAGGCTACAATATAACCTAGCATAGAATAACTTTTTAAGTATATAAGATGCTTGAACAAATCTAGAGTTAACTCCCACTAGAGTATTATTAGTTCATAAGGGTAAGTACGGTATAGTCTACCGGGAGAAAACCTTGACGACACAACCAGCTGGGTACCAAGGGACGGGCTAGGGACCCAGGTTTTTGAAATATTTTTATTTTTATGGAATTTATGTTTTGAATACATTTTGTTCAGCCTAATGATGGAAAGGAAAAACACAAAATGTATTATGACTTAGGCATACTTCTATACTAGGCTATCTGTTTAGTTAGAATGATATTTAATAGGCTATATAAACCCACCTAACATTTATTACTGATTACATTTTATATCTGTTTTGTATAGTTTCAGAATATAATAACTTTATTTATTTTTCAACACAATTATTTTATTTACAAAAAAGGATATTATATAATTTTTTTATTTACATAAAAGATATTTATATAATTTTTTTTATTTTTTATAGTTTTAAGAATATTAGCCTATAACCATCGAATGTTTAATAAAATTCAACTCAATTGACATAACCTTAACAATTAAACTACTATTCTGACAGTGATGTGACAAAAAGGACAATTTTCATAACTCTTCTTAGGTTAGTTAGTTCACATAATTGGCGACATACAGAGTGCAACTCGGCGTAAATTTACTATTCGACCCTAGGCTGACATTTTTGCAGACAATGGCGTTATTTACATTCTAATGTTAAATGTTGAATACAGGTAAACATACTGTGTGACTAAATAGTATAGGTTAGAACCTTTAGGCTATTTTTTTTTATTATTCTTGCATTTCTGTTGCCATAGGTTAGTCTATGATCGAATAGTAAATTTGCGATGGGCAACTCAATTACAGACAAATCAAACCGCTTAGAGGAATAATCTAAAACTAATTAATTTATCTTGGCGTAGGATATTTCGTTTAATCGAAAGCGAATTAAAAAATATATATATAAAATCTAAAGTTGAATTCCGGGACTTCTGAGTGTTCCGAAACCAATTTCACCGTATGTTATTACAAGAAACATGGACAAACCCGGTTTTCGGAGATGTTTTATCACCCTAGGTTAGGCTAATGTGATAAGCTATTATCTTTATTAAAACCTTTTAACAAAGAGCTTAAATAAACATAAACATATTCTAAACAGTATTTGGATAAATAATAATAATTAATAATAACAGCCACTAATCATATCTAGACAGTATGCCTACCACAGTATGATACACCACCTAATCTACAATACCAACCACCAGTAACAAAACCTAAACAGGAACTAACTCACAGTTACCAGTTACAGCATGATAACAGTTTGTAAGTATAATTATAATATATAGGCCTATGTTGGTGTTAATACTACTAATTAACGTCCCTAAAAAAAGTTCATCAGCTGCTACAATCTCGATAGGGTAATATAATTTCCTCGATCTATTTCATAAGTTTATAGGGTATCTAGTCAAAAATTATCAAATAAATAGTATCACTGCATATCAACAAAAATTGAAGTAGGCCTAGTAAATGAAGCAATTAACTAGACCTAGGCCCAATCAGCCTACAGATTTAAAATGATAGTTCTACTTGTTTATTATGTTGTTAAAAAAAATATATATATATCTAAGCTATAGCCTTTTTCCTAGGTTTTTCGCCTTTAAAAACCAAGAAAAAAATCTAAGCTACAGGCCTAGGCTATACAGTTTCAGGCTTTAAAATGGAAATATAAAATACTGTAGTGCTAAAACTGATTATTTAGTAGTATGGTAAACTGGCGCAAGTTTACTATGCGACCCTAGGCTAACCTATGGCAACAGAAGAATAAAAAAAACCTAAAACGTTCTAACCTATAGTATTTAGTCACAGTATGTTTACTTGTATTTAACATTTAACAGTAAAATGTGTCGTCTGCAAAAATATTAGGCTAGGGTCGAATAGTAAACTTATGTCTGGTAAACTTATAGGCCTAATATCTAAAAAAATAGGCCTATGTAAGAATTATTAGTAATAAGGACAGAAGTATGTTAACAATTAAGACTTTATTAATCAAATTCGAACTATCAATTAACCCATCAATTATTATTAAATTTGTTGAAACTCTGACTAGGCCCACAATAAATTATATCTATACAACATAAAGGTTAGGTACAGTTTCCTTATACATAATACCTTTTCTGCGGTTTGTGCGTCAGCCATTTTAATAACTTAAACAATATTTCTTCAATAATTTTTAATAAACCGTAAGTAATCGTTTCACAACTTCTACTTGTTTGCCTTGCCAATTTCTCAATATACGTTAAAAATAACGGCTGATGCAAACTACGCAGCTGCAAACTGCAATGAGTGCAAATGCTGCAATCGACGAATCGAAATATCGAATGCAATAATTGAATTGCAATCTGCAATAACAAATAATTTTGTAATTTATTGTCAAAAATGAAAACTTCCAAAGATAATGGACTTGCAATTGCAAACAGAACTCCACACACTACTCCACAAACTACAAGATTTAAAAAAAATATCATAAAATTGAACTAGGTAATTAATTGGTGTTAATGGTATAGTATAATAAAATTACCTAAAGTATTAACTGATATGGAATTTGTTTTACTGTACTTTACAACTTGGATTTTCATTTTATTAATTAATTATACTAAAGTACTAGGTGCATAATAATAATTGAACCTTTAATACAAACTATTGTAACTTCAAAGTGTAAAGTATGTTAATATGTACGTAACGTACCTAGTCAATGAACTAGCTGCAAAACCTTAGGCAAGGTAAAAAGTAAAAAATATTTAAATACGCTGTTTAGCTTATTTGCAGTTTTATTGTTAATAATTATTCATGAAATATAATTTTCTTGTCGTATTTTTGCCTTTTTATATCGTTTCTAATCTAACACTGTTTAATATTATTTGTTATTACTATCGATAACCATATTAATCGATTAAGTTTCATAGGTAATAGTTATTCTATTGGTAGTCCTGGGTCAGCTGATTTACAGTGTATGTACTGCATTTTGAATGAAGAAATTTGTGTTTTGGGAATGGGAATGGTTTGATTTATTGGTTTAAAAAAGAAGTAGCCTACATGGTGTCATGAAAAACTAAAGGAACCGAGATGGAAGGTATTTTACAATGCAAATTTTAAGTTATATATAGTATTTTCAACCAAACAAGTTTAGCAATAAACAGTAAATACAAAAAATACACATTTACAGTATTATTATATTGATTTTCTGTAAGGTCCTTACAGTATCTTTTATTTTGGTATTGCCGGCTTTTGCTCAGTGCTAGGCACAAAACTCTTAAGATTGTTATTTTATTTTCTGTTTATTCCCGTTATATTTTCTTAGGTATTTTTTTTTCAAAAACGAATCAAACCAATTTTTTATTTTGAACTAGTAATAATAGGCCTATTCTCAAAAAATAAAATTTAATCTGGCCTTCTACCATCATATTATTGGCACTACAAATAAAATAAATGTTTAAAATATGCCTATATAAGAGTAAATGGTTAGTCTAATGGTTTTAATTGTCAAAGACTTAATTTAATACATTTGTATAAATTTTCAATATAATTCATTAAATAAACAGCTCCATCCTCAAAAAAATCCCTTAGATTTGTTAAGAGTTTTATCCTAATTAACAATTTTTATAAGTTACACTGCCTTCTATACAGTATTTAATATTAGTATATATTGTATAAAATGTTAATCTTACTTAACTTTAAAACATTAAACTCTCAATGGCCAAGCCATTTTTGTATCAATTATATTCCTGTTTTTCAAACATTCACAAATAAAGATACCTTAATTATTGTATGCATGTAGTAAAAGAAGCATATATACAATTTTATTTTGATGGGGAAAATGTTGCCTTTATAGAATCTTCTGTTTTTCATTCATTTGCCTACATTTGACCAATAATAAAATTATGCTATAGGACCTTCAGCTTTATTGCATTGAAGTACATAATTTGTTTGAATTTTCAATAAGACTAATTGCAAGTTAAAGAAACTTAGCATTATAATTTTTTAGCATACAAATTACAAACTGAAGGAATAGTTCAAATAAAATAACAATTTCAATAGTTATTTTTGTTAGAGAATGGTTTAGGATAACAATGAATTGTTTCATAAAAGGAAAATATCATCATCTATCACACAATATATGCTCTTTAAAATGAGTTTTAAAGGGGATCTGCATGCACATTTAAGGGGATTTAACCTTAAAGCATGGGCATCTCAAGCAGGAATTAATTGCTTAGTATATCTAGATAAATACCTTATATTAGTAGTCAGAGCAATTCTTGTTATAGTATATCACTACAGCTGTTTCGCCGATCACAGTCGGCTTCGTCAGGTGCAGGACACTTAAATAAAACACATAAACACGACACTGAACATATACGACACTAAAAACATTGTTTTAAAATATTCGGAGGCTAGCTCTTCGTTAAATTTTACACTAAAAATGTCCGGGTGTGGCCACATCATTATTCGTTCGTTTCCGGACGGATACTGAAAATAAGACGGATGATAGTTAACTGCCGTGGAAGTCCATTTGTTTATTCAGAGATAAGATTATATCGTAGATCGGGTTGGCTGCGAAGTTCAATTTCTCATTGAGAAGTATGTTGGGATGTTTCTTTTGGGTGATGTATATATTATATTCCTCCAATACGTCGAGACGGTGTCCCTTCCTCTCATTATGAATGATGTCAAGATTGGTATTGATATTAGTGTAATTATGATTGGTGTTTATCAAATGTTCGGCAAAATTGGAAGTATGTTTGGAGATATATACATTCAGCAATTCAAAAGCGAAAAATATAAAATCAATTTGGTTTTATAAGAATATAATAATTGCTTAGGCCTATAGGAGCAGTTTTTATTGCTGTAAAATAGGTCCAATATTGAAAATAAATGGGATATGGGTATAAATAATGTGTTTAAAGCTACTACCCATTCATTATTATTAGGCAATAAAAACTGAATTTAAAAGCAGTAAATTCCTTCCTGTGGATCATAAGTAAACGTAAGATTATTTAGTTTATAACATCAGTGAGTTCAAAATGACCGTATGACTTGGAGTCCAAAATGCTAACTACATAATATATTATGATCCTTTTAAAATTATACTGATATAATGGACTACTCCAGCTTATAGTCATTGCTGGTCATTGCTACAACTAAACAGCACTGGTCAGATGAAGAAAACCCTCTTCCTGATATTTATTAGAGACTTTTTAAAGAAATAATATATCAGACCTTAAAACCAAGGGGATTTGAGGTATTTTAAGAAGTTTTTGTAGAAAGTACCTATTTAGTCGATACTATGGTGCGATTTCAGGAAAATTTTTGCATAATTTTTTCATTTGATGGTTCCTAGACCCCAAACCCATAGTTCAATTCAATTTTATTTGTCTGTTGACAATTTTACATTGTATAGACATGTCCACACCTATACGGAAATTAGACCTATATTTAAAAGCGGAGAAAGGAGAAATCCAGACAATTATAGACCGGTGTCCATATTGCCTTCAATGTCAAAAATTTTTGAACGTGTAGTGAATGATCAAATTAGTTCTTTTCTTGAGCATTCTAATATTCTGGTGGGGGAACAGTTTGGGTTCAGAAAGGGTTGTGGTGCGGTTTCTGGGGCAAATAGTTTGGTAAAACAGATAACAGAGTGCATGGAAGGTTCATGGTTTACTGCTGGCATTTTTTTGTGATCTGTCCAAAGCATTTGATTGTGTTATACACAATATTTTGTTGGATAAACTTGCTTTTTATAATTTTTCATTCGAAGCAATAGCTTGGGTTAAGTCATACTTGTATGGGCGAATGCAAAGAACAATTGTATTTAAAAATGACATGAAATATATTTCTTCCTGGAATGAGGTTAAATGTGGTGTTCCTCAGGGGTCAATTTTGGGACCATTATTGTTTATAATTTCCATTAATGATTTGGCTCTCAGCGTAAGCCCTAGTGTTGTTTTGTTTGCAGATGACACTACTGCAATTGTTAGAGCAGAAAATTTTAATGAATTACAAAACAAAACTCAAAAGGCTATGTTTGAGCTTACAAACTGGTTTGCTGCAAACGGCTTAAAGTTGAACTGTAAAAAAACAAAAATTATTAAATTCCAAACCCATCAGAGTAGGCAACCAATAGAATTAAATTTTGACTTTGATGGAGAAAATCATACTTCTGTACAGAATACAAAATTTTTAGGGCTACATATTGACAATAATTTAAGCTGGAAAACATATTTAAACATACTCAAAAAAAAAACTTAATGCAGCATGTTTTCAAATGTCAATATTAAGGAGTATAGTAGATAAAAAAACGAAATTAATGATTTATCATGGTAGCTTTTGTTCAGTAATGCGATATGGTGTATTACTGTGGGGCTGTGCAGTGGGTGTTGATTCCATTTTTAAAATGCAAAAAAAATATATCCGCTGTATGACTTTTTCTAAGAAAACTAATTCTTGCAAACCTCTATTTAAGAGGTTAGGAATATTGACACTTCCCTCACTGTATATTCTTGAGACAATAATGTTTATTAGGGTGAATTACATTACGGGTTGCAATAACAAAAAGAAGCATCAATATAACACTAGGGCAAAAAATAATTTCGTGTTGCCTCGGTATCGCTTAAATATAGCTTCAAGGACTTCTGATTTTGTGGGGAGAAAATTCTTAAATAATCTTCCATTGTGTATTAAAGAAATTGAAAATTCATTAGTATTTGAGAGGGCATTGAAAGCATTTCTGTTAAAAAAGGCTTATTATAGTATTCAGGAGTATTTAGATGATGACTTGGGTAATTTTAATGATTTATAAAATGTTGATATGTATTTGATGTTGTATGTATGAGAACTTTTATAATAATCTTCTGTTTATGTTTTAAAAAAATGTATAGTTGTAATTGTGATTTTAATCATAGGGTTATGAAATTTATGTATGGTGTTATTGCACTGTGTATTATTGTGTTTGTGTTTTGTTATTATGGCTTATGTTGAGGACAATGTCACCAGTTTATAACTCTTGCTATAGTATGTAAAATGTTATGTGACAATAAATAAATAAAATAAAATAAATAAAATATAAGATAATAGATAATTAAACAGTCCTACCACACAAAAACAATTTAAAAACTAACAACCAACACAGTTTATACAGTATTCTTTATCAGATTAGTTACACACTCTTAAAATTATACTGCATTTAAAAGTCATTATATTTAACATAAAATAAAAGCAGTTACTACAAATAATTACAAATTAATTTAAAATAAAGATAGGGATACTACAATTTACTAACCATATGTAGGACAATAATGCAATCCCTGGATAGGAAATCCAAAATATAAACAGAACCAACCAGATCCACCCCCTAAACTCGACCCACCTACCACCCGTGGCTGAGGAACACTTCCACCGAGTAAAAGGAGTTTGCCACCAAGACTTGTCGAAGACTTCTCTTAAAGGCTTTCTGGTCTTGGATAATTTTAATTTTTTGTGGAAGTTTATTAATAAGTGTAACTCCTGCTTGAGAAGGAAGTTTTTTAGACTTTTCAAGTCTGTGCTGTCTTATCCGTAAGACATCTTCCTGCCTGGTATTGTTATTATGTACATCTTTACTTAATATTGGAATACATTTAACTTTTATTTAACAAATTGTTTGGAAGATACAGGGGAGTGTGAGTATTTCCAACTTCTTGAAAGTGCTTTTTGCAGGATTCCAACTTTTGTAGACCTCCTTCAAGCCTCACAGTTTTTTTTTTTGCATTATAAATAGCTTTTGCACATTTTGCAATGACGAGTGTCCCCACAGTAAGACTCCGTAGTTAAGATGTGGGTAGAACAGCCCGTAGTAGGTTTTATTTAAAGTACCAAGGCTACCAAATGATTTCAGATTTTGTAATACAAAAATTCCTGAACACAACTTTCGACAAATGCGCTATCAATATGACTATCCCAGCATAATTTACTGTCAACAATCATACCCAGTAACTTTGCTGACTGTGCCTCCTCGATTTCGGTCTCACCCAACATAAGGGATGGTTGGATAAGGGATAATTTTATTATTTTGGTTTTTTAGTCTGAAATATATCAGACTGGTTTTCCTAGAATTAATCGATAAATTATTCTTAGCAAAGTACTGGCTTGTGACATTAGATCCTATGAATGACTTTAATTTCAAATTTTCTATTAAATCTGCTTGAAAGAGAAGAGTTGTGTCATCTGCAAACTGTATTACCTACCTTATCAATACTTGTTTGGGATGACAAGTCATTAACATATAATAGAAACAATATATGATCCCAAGAACAGATCCCTGTGGGACACCATAGTTCAGTTGAGCCTGGTCAGAAAGTTTTCCTGCAACTTCTAAACAGTGTGACCTCCCAGTCACAAAGGATTTAAGCCATGACAATGAATGACCCCTAATTCCATACATTTCCAATTTATAAAATTAAGTCTTTCATGATCGACACAATCAAATGCCTTTGGAGAGATCCAAGAATACACTAACTACTTTTTTTTGCATCTAGGACCTCAACTATATAGTCAATAAGACTTGTTAAGGCATCTATGGTCGGTCTCCCTTTCCGGAAGCCAAACTGATTTCTGCATATGATATTGAACTTTTTCAGATAATTTATCAGTCAAACTAAAAACTATTTTTCAAAAATTTTGCTGAATGTTGGCAGTAAAGATATGGGTCTGTAATTGCCAACATGCTTCTTGTCACCACCTTTGAATAATGGATAGATTTTCGATACTTTTAATTGGTTAGGAAAAACACCTTCAAGAAAAGAAGAGTTAACCAATTCCGATAGTGGCTCAATTAGTTCGTGTGAACATTTTTTTATGAGCCACGATGACACTCC
>JAGFPH010000092.1:659239-676686 GCA_018207615.1 Philaenus spumarius
CCCAAAAAAAGGGGGCGTGGCTTGGGTTAGGAACCAAAAAGACCCAAAAAAAGGGGGCGTGGCCCTAGGTCAATGACCTTCCCCCACTCCATTTTACGCTATAGTGCCCCAGACTCTACTGTATAGAAAATACAAAAACGTACAAGTTACAATTTGTAGGCCTATATAAAAAATGTTCTTGGTTGAATTATATGAGAATTTTAAAACGAACGGAAGATGAATACTGAAGAGGAATAATGTGTATGGACTTGCAAAAATTAAAAAGTAAAGCATTTCATGGCCGAGGAACAAGCTAAAAGGGTATGAAGAAAAGAAACCTAGCTGCTGATAAAAAAATATTACATCTATTTTAAATTTGTGGATGAAACCCAATAGATAGAAACCCATAATAAATATGTCGACAACACAAATAATTCGACCACGCAGCTGGACCACTGACGTGAGTTGAGCAAATTTCCAAAATTAAGTTTATATACCTATGATTTAGGGTTTTAACCAACAATTTGGGAAATAGGTCTATTTACGAAGGCGTTGATCAGCTGTCTGTGTGTACGCAATATATTAGTAGAATTTGTTTGCGCCTAGTGGCCTCGCGAGTTTTCACCACTTGGCTTCGAACCGGGTACTTTTATGGTATTTTACGTTTTGGTCGATTTTGGGGGGAACCAAGTGAGCTATAAGGTCGCGCAAAAAAAATGTGCAGAATAACGTCCTACATTTATATTTTTAGAAAAAAACTCTAAAAAATGTCATTCTCGTAGTCAAAATCTCAAAAAAATAGTTACTTCCGGTCAAAAAACGTACTTCCGGTTGTTGGATTTTTTTGGCTAACGAACTCGTCCGAGCCACATAGACAACCAACACGTATACCAAATTTGGTCCAAATCGGACTTAAAATGCGGCCGCTAGAGTGCGAACACATAGATACATATATATATACATATATATATATATATGTATATATATTTTTTATATATATATATAAATTTTAATGACACCCCAAAACGTGTTCTGGGGACCATGATCGGTACTCATTTGCTACTCCCGACCTTGGGTCTCACCATAAGGGCCACTGCAATAGCTCATTTTTCCTATGGAAATTCGCTAATAATAATCCTATATTTTGGAGAGTAATACTTAATCATTATGTGTAATAATAAAAGGAAGTGTTTGGCCTCATTTGTGTGTGCGTTGCTCAGCCAAATAGCTTATGTCTACACTTAACGTGCTCTAGAGCAGTGTTTCCCAACCTATTTTCCTAGCGTACCACTTCACAAGACAAAAATATTTTGTGTACCACTTAATCACGTTTAGGTAATTGTGGATGGAATAATATGTTTATTATTTTACTAACCTAACTAACTTATTTTCCAACCATAAGTATGCAAAATAAAATTCTGAGTAGTGTTATAATATTTTATTAATTGATATGAACAAGGAATTCATACCGTAAGTTGAAAATAAAAAAAACATTCTACTGTAAGGAAAATACAACAAAATTATAATACAAAACTTCAATGAGAAGGCTAAGCTTGAAGATTGGAAGCCAACTTGGGAATGTCTGGTCTAAGATTGCTCAGTCTTAAACGAAGATAATTTTCCACACTGATAAGTCTATTCCGATATTTAAATGTTCTTAAGATACGCAATTGAAGAAAATTCTGTCTCGTACAAGTAAGAAGTTGTGAAGGGAAGTAAAAATTTAACTGCTTTGTCAGCTACTTCTGCGTAGTCCGCACGCCTTTTAACCCAGAAGTCCACGAGCGACATTTTTGAAAATTGTGTAGTTTTGAGTCACAATTTAGTTCATACAACTATTCCTTTTCTTTCGCAGTAGAGTTTTCTGGTGTCTCTTCTATATCAGCAAGAAGTGGAATATTTGGATCCAGAAATATTTGCTGAAGTCTTCATGAAAATATAGGTTGTAGCTTTGAATCAAACCAAGACAGTGTGTTTTTCTTCAACAAAATTCTCGAGCGTTGTAAACAACGATACATTTTTCTGTTCGGCTTCTTTTGCTGCTTGATTTAGCTTTTTTTTCGTAGCACTTACTCTATCATGAACCCGAAAAGGAGTATTATAATTTCCTTGCAGGGCTTGGTTGAGCTTTGAAAATATCTCTGCCAAATACGCCAACTTACACAGCCACAGTTCATCTGCAAAGCAGTTATTCAATTCAAAGTTTGTGTCAGACAAAAAAACAAAAACTTCATGGCGCAGCTCAATCAAACGTGTCATTACTTTCAATCTCGACAGCCATCTGACTTTGTGTGGGCCGTGTACTAATGCTGACGCACCAGCCCAAACAATCCCGACATATAATACTCGTACGTAGAACGTCACCACGTACACTCGCAGTGGCCTCTGCGTACCACTAGTGGTACGCGTACCACAGGTTGGGAAGCAGTGCTCTAGAGCATGTGACGCGTTCGGAGAAGCCTGCTTGTTTTCCGAGAAAACCGTCTAGTTTCTGAATCACATGCTGCAAAGCAAGCAAGCATATGCAGAACTTTTAATATTCTTGCGTGTTATCGTGCTGCTTAGAGTTGTTATAACTACACTTGGTTATTAAATTCGCAATGGTGGCATCAGATAAGCAGTTATAGTGTTCTGTGGGACATAAGTGACAAGTCGTAAACAAATAAAAACAAACGCAATCACGCGTACTGCGCATTGGGTGGAAAATACATGTCTGTGAAACGTGTCAAATCGAAAATTAAAAACCTTCGATCGTATTTTTAGCAACACTGTCACACCAGCAACTGCTAAAACGTCAAGATTCACAATTATATTACAATAAAAAAAAATTATATACAATTTTGTCTTTTACAAATCGACTTCACTGTGCTGCGAGAAGCATGTAGGCCTATATGTGTGGACACTGATGCGGCATGTTCCACAAGCATGCTTCAACTGCGTGTGTTAAAGCCGCGGTCACACTAGGCTGTTTTGCAGCCGCTACTAACTAGCCGCTGGTAAAATCGCCAGCAAGCAGCGTTTTCTAGCTGCTAGAATTTGTTTATTCACTCCGTTTTTAGAGATTGCTAGATCCAAGGAGTAGTTTCTAACCCCTAGAAACTTCGTTTTATTCACTTCACTCATTAAATAGCCAAAAGAAAGTTAACGCTGTACAAATATTGCGAATTATAATTCGGTAACCATTCTAATTAGGCAACGATCCCTAAAATATTAATTTTTTTTAATACCCTTGAAGCTAGAGAACTCAAATTTCGAAAATTTGTTTCTCAAATTATATACACAGAACAAGTAAACCCATACTTAGATGAATTGCATTTAGGAACATAAATTGGGGTAACTAGTAATTCTATTTTCTCATGAACCTAAAGAGCTGAAATTTGACACATTATTTATTAATTGTTAAGTGTTAACCCTTTATAGGGCAAAAGACTGGGACATAAACATTTTTTGTTTGTTTGTTTTACAATTACTCGAATGGAATTTAGAAACATAAAAATAATAAAAAACTGTTTACTACCTGTTACTTATTGTGTTTTAGGGTGGGAAATTATTATCCCTCTGCCCTATAACGGCATGTAGCACACACACTTACCAGTGGGAAATATTATTAAAATATTACAAGGAAACCTTCGTTATATATAAAGATTTATGCTTTATTTACTTAAATGGAATTTAGAAACATAAAAAAATAATACAAAATTGTTTACTACCTGTTACTTATTGTGTTTTAGGGTGGGTGGGAAATTATTATCCCTCTGACCTAAAACGTCATATAGCACACACACATACCAGTGGGAAATATTACAAGGAAACCTATGTTATATATAAAGATTTACATAAGTAGTTGACATCATATCAATTAGCGTTATTGACATTCTGTAGTTTGTTTTTCAACGTATTGCATGTAGGCCCTACACATTGTTTTACCCCCAACCTTTGTCAAAGCAACAACAAAGGTGGTTCCAACTGGACCAGTTGGAGGATTTGTATAAATATTACGTCAGCCAAAATATATATCATCCAACAAAAAATATGTACAGGTAGCCCAATAAATTCTGAGCATAGTTGTATGTAATTGTTAGAAATAACTAACAATTTTCCAACTACAAAAAATTCCAAAAGTAATGATGAAACCTAACCTAAAAACATTGTAAACATTGTTTTTAATATATATAACTTCAGCGTTTCCTTTATTTTTAAAATAAAAGTGTAACAATAATCTACATTAGTTTTACTTTTTAATGTTTACTTCAAAAGTTATAAACGGATAAATCTTCTATTTCCAATTTGATTTTGAACTTGCAGCTACACAACAATGGTAAACAACTATGCGTGTGGTGGGCAGTGGGATAATATCTTCCCACTTTTGCATTTATCAGGTGATTTAGCCAAGGAGATATAAATAAAGAAGTCAGAAGAAGAAGAAAAAGAGATGCAATATATGTTGTGTATTAGTACAGAAAGTGGGAAAATAGTATCTCATTGGTTTATAAAGATAGAAATACTTGTTTCCTTGGAAACATAGTGGGAAATTATTATCCCTCTGCCCTATAAAGGGTTTTAAATAAGAAGAATAAACCAGTCTTTAGTTGTCTTTTATCTGAAAGGTGAAAATAGGAAAGTACCCTTACACAAAAATAATATTTGTTATACATTATTCTGATGAAGTTAGAGAAAGTAAAGCACTCGCATTCAAATTACTTAAATTTAAGGAATGAAAATGTGGTAACGACCTCATTCCAAAACAAATAATAATTAATTATTATACTTCCTTTATATATTATAAGCTGAATGTCGTGCATTTATTTCTTAGAGCAAAGGCAACAATTTTGCGTAACCTAGAATTAGCCATTCCAGTTGAGACTTGTTAGCGAATTTCCATAGGAAAAATGAGCTATTGCAGTGACCCTTATGGTAAGACCTAAGGCCGTAGGAGTAGTAAATGTGCACCGATCATGGTCCCCAGAAAACCTTTTGGAGTGTCATTAAAAATGATATATATATATATATATATATATACATATCATCATGTGTTCGCACTCTAGCGGCCACATTTTAAATCCGACTACCAAATCCGTCTACAACTTAGTCTACCGAATTAGACTACAACTAATTGGTTGTCTACGTCGCTAGGACGAGTTCGTTAGCCAAAAAAATCCAACAATCGGAAGTACGTTTTTTGACAGGAGGTAAAATCTTTTAGAAATTTTTCTTAAGAGAATAAAACGTTTTTAGAGTTTTATCTAAAAATTAAATGTAGGATTATTATTCTGCACATTTTGTTTTTTTATACGACCTTATAGCTCGCTTGGTTCCCTCAAAATCGATCAAAACGTAAAATACCATAAAAATACCTGGTTCAAATCCACATAGTGCACCTTACCGTGACAGCATCTTCTAATCCGAGGCCGACGGCCGAGTTTGTACGCTGCGAGCGAAGCGCAGCACATAACCCGAGGCCGCAAGGTCGAGGTGCAAACTCGCAAAGCGATGAAGGAACTGCGAGTGAAACGAAGGAGCGCGTGAGTCGAAGCTGGAGGTTTAGGTACAAACAAATTCTACTAATATATTTCGTACAAACAGGCAGCTGTTTAGCGCTGTCGGTGAGTAGACCAATTTCAAAAATTGTTGGTTGAAACCCTTAAACAAATAGGCTAAACTTAATTTTGGAAATTTGCTCAACTCACGTCAGCGGTTCAGCTGCGTGGTCGAATTATTTATTATGTTGTATATGTTAACGGCAAGTAAATAACTTAAACATACTATTCAGTTTTCTAAACAAAATAAAGTAATTTTGAGTGTTCATAAGAAGGTTAAACAATCTTTTAAACAAATATTGAAATATGTATAAATTACCTGGCTAGCCAACCCTCGCCCGAGCAACATGTACGTAGTTGAGGTCTTGACTTGTGTTTCGTGTACTGCGTTTTTGTCTGTAACTAAAATTGTGTTTTGGACGACCTCACTAGTGAGAGAAAGATAATTTTAAACGTATATTTTTAAGTGTGATTTGTGTGACCGGAAGATTTGGTAATTCCGAAACCGCTGCCGTCACAACAATAGAATCAAGGATTGGATAGAAAGTGTACAGGTAATTTATGTCTATTTCAATATTTGTTATCATTTCCAATCCGGGAGCTTATATAATAAAATCTTTAAAATAATTTACTTTTAAACTTTTATATTTACTTATATTGTCTCTATCTCCAAAACTGAGCTCTATATTATGTCACTATCATGTGTGTGATTACGTACAATATTTTCACTTCAGAGAAAAACAAATAATATGCTATCAAACGTATTTAATGCAAATAATTCGACCACGCAGCTGAACCGCTGACGTGAGTTGAGCAAATTTCCAAAATTAAGTTTATAGGTCTATGTTTTAGGGTTTCAACCAACAATTTGGGAAATAGGTCTATTCACTACGGTGCTGAATAGCTGCAAAATGCTTCGCAGGCCATTCCACATATTGGGAGTATCTTCAATACCCAAAGCATTGCGTGCTTCGCACGCCAACCCCCGTATTGGGAGTATCTTCAATACACAATGTATTGCGTGCTTCGCAGGCCAAATTCACGGTAGAATCCACCACATGGCTGTGAAGCGGGTACTTCTATGGTATTTTACGTTTTGGTCGATTTTAGGAGAACCAAGGGAGCTATAAGGTCGCGTAAAAAAACAAAATGTGCAGAATAACATCCTCCATTTATATTTGTAGAAAAAACTGAAAAACAAATTCATTCTCGTAGGAAAAGTCTCTAAAAATTGTTACTTCCGATCAAAAAACATGCTTCCGATTGTTGGATTGTTTTGGCTAACGAACTGGTCCGAGCGACGTAGACAACCAACATGTGTACTAAATTTGAACCAAATCGGAATTAAAATACGGCCGCTAGAGTGCGAACACATATATACATATATATATGATTTTTAATGACACCCTAAAACGTGTTCTTTGGACCATGATCGGTGCTCATTTGCTACTCCCGACCTTGGGTCTTACCATAAGGGCCACTGCAATAGCTCATTTTTCCTATGGAAATTCGCTAATAATTAAGCCTCACTAGTGAGTGTTTCTTTAATTAGTACATGTATCCTTTCATCTTTAATTGAAACACCCAGGTGAGATAGCCAAGAGGTTCTTTTGATTATAAACATTCTATGAAAAGTCTTTTTTTGACATACGTTAAATAGGAAAGTTGTAGCTTAAGAAAGTACATTTTTTTTAAACACTATATTGACCTTGTAGAGCTTTAAAATATTAGAAACAAAAACGCTACAAATTTAAAGTACCATCCCCCAAGAAGAGGTTAAGGGGGTTTAAAGGGAAAATAGTGTTATTTAAACAGAAAAATTTGAATAACAAAATCGTACATGCAATTTTTATAAAATTGTTGGTTTTGGCATGATATTTATTTTTGAGACCTCATGTAAGATTTTTTTAAATTCCAATTTTTCTGTTTAAAACCCACTATTTCTCCTTTGGGGGGAGGCAGGGCGTGAAATTTGGTTTACTTTGCCATTGGAGGGAGGAAATTGGTATACTTTTTTCTACAATGTTTATAATAAAAAGAACCTGTGGGCAAAATATTTCACCTCGGTGTACATATTCTAACAAAAGTCTTATTTTTACCCGTACTAAATAATGTGATAGCAATACTTGAATGTGACTCAAGTTTGACTCCCGAGTAATTGTATTTTGTAACGATTTCTATTAATAATAGATTTCTTACGTTTTGCTGTTCTGCTCTCATTATCGAATTTCCATAGGAAAAATGAACTTTTACAGTGACCCTTATGGTAAGACCTAAGGTCGGGAGTAGTAAATGAGCAATGATCATGGTTCCCAGAATACGTTTTGGTTTCAATAAGCGGTAAATATCTCCTAGTTCGTTAGCCAAAAAAATCCAACAACAGGAAGTAAGTTTTGTACTGGAAGTGATTTTTGAGGTTTTTCGCACGAGAATGAAACACTTTTAGAGTTTTACCTAAAAAAATAAATGTAGGACATTATTCTGTACATTTTGGTTTTTTACACGACCTTATGGCTCGCTTGCTTTCCCTAAAATCTATGAAAACGTAAAATACCATAAAAATACTCGGTTGAAATTACCGTGGGGCGGCATCTTAAGGTGCGTATACACTCTCGCGCGTATACAACATGCACGGTGTGCGCACCGCGAGTTCGCGGCTCGTTGGAAGTTTTGATTTCAATGAACCTCCAGCGATCCAAAGAAAACCCGCGATCATTCTGACTTTGAGAACCTACTGCAGAAGGTTGGGTTTCACATTTCTAAACAGGACACTAATTTCCGCACTGCAATTTCCGCTCAAGACAGGGGTGTAAATAAATTATACGTACCTTTTTCAATACGCTATATTGCTGGTAGTAATCATAGGTCTCAAAGTTGGGTTTTAATTTAAACAAATGTGAAATAGGCCTGAAGTTAAAATAGCCTTGGTTGTTATAAATAATGTAATTTTAAGATCGTTGTACAGGCTAGCTATACATTAAAATAAAGAATAGCCTACTTGAAATAATAAAGATAAGTATTTTTATTAAACTAAAGAATTTTAAAATTCACAATCTGTTGGCCAGTTATTTATTGAAATTGAATTTACTTTCTGAATTCAGACTAGAAATAAAATATCGAATATATACAAAAGGGTTTCTTAAAACTAATAGGCAATTGAGGAATGATTTTGATGATAGTGAGAAATTATTGGATTCCACAGAAGATGAGTTTTTCGATAGGCATCGATTAACTTAATTATTTTTCCTTCTGACCACTCCATAACTCACAAAGCAATCAACAATCAGTGCGCACGAAAAACTACAAACCTCTCAAACACACGTCCAAATCTGATCTGCGAACACCCAAAGGGTTCGTTGAAAAACCCGACAGAAGATGGATCGTGATGCGCCGTGCGCGCGCGGTTCGTGCTCAGCTACAACACCCCGTACTAACTTAGAGAACAACTCGTTGCGCCCGCGCCGCGCAGCGCACAAGTGTATACGCACCTTTATATGATCCGAGGCCCAACGACCGAGTTTGGGCAAACCGAGTTTTTCCGCTGCGATTGGGACGAAGGAGTGCGTGAGTCGAAACTAGAGGCTTAGGTGCAAACTAATTCTACTAATATATTTCACACAAGCAGCTATTCAGCGCCTTCGTGAGTAGACAATTTCCCAAAACATGTAGACCTAAACTTAATTTTGGAAAAGTAGGAGAGGGGATACATTAAAGTCGGAGAATAACTAATAAATATTATTACTATTATCTAAACGAGAATTTTTTAGAAAGATGCGGTTTTTTGCATATGGTAGGGTACATTAAGGGCTACAGATAACAAAATTTTATCAAAATCATTAGAGCCGTTTTTTTATAAAAAAATAATAACTGTTTTTTGGTTTTTTGGCCAATAAGGGGATTGTTTTTCAAAAAATTTCAAAACCTTTTTTTCGTGCATTTATCTATATAAATTGATATGCCTAATTGATATGTTTGGTGCAAATTTGTTCGAAATCGATCGAATAGTTTTCTCTCTAGCTATGTATTCATACAGACAGACAGACATACAGGCAGACAGTTTGTAAAAACCACTTTTTTGGACTCAGGGGGTCCCAAAACGGATATTTCCACAGAAATCTCAACATCGATTTTTTCCGATCACTATACTTTCTCTATACTATAGTACGGTATAGTGAGAAAGTAAAACAATTGGTCTAACCATTAAACTATTTAAAAAATACTGAACAATGAATGTTTTCATTCTACAAGCTCGAAATCTAGATACAATTATTGTCCTCATGACTGCGTGATACTTGGTACCTACACACGTATTGTTCAAGGGCTATTAATACAAAGACAGTCAATAGTAATAGTCCCTATTTTCACAGCATGCTAAAAACGAATTTAACCGAACTTTTCCGAATCGTTAGTAGTGAGAAAGTGAAAAGGCTCGATGATATACATTTTGCATTACGCACATTCTTTTTTTGGAACTGAGTATTTTCTGACGGTAGACCTAGTCAGTTTTTTAACATTGACGATACCAGAGTCCAAGGACGTAGCCAGGAGGGGGGGGGGGGGTGGTTTGGACCCTCTCTTCTGTTCATTTTTTTTAGTACGAAATATGATTTTTTATGACGCCATGCAAAACAATGAGATACGGTATATTGAGTATTGATGGACCGAGCAAGGACCAGCGGCAGTTGTTTTGTTTACATACTTCACTTTATGATTCTCTAGTTTTTGCACTGCAGGGCCAAACTTCCGCACCCGGCCATCCTCGCATTCTCGGAAGTAATATGTGGACTCACCCGTCCGTCTCCGTCTGTAGCATCAAGTGCAGTCGGTACTTTATACCAAATAAGTGAATCTGTAAAACTTTTATTTATCGAGGTAAAAGTTAACCATGATACCGGCTTAGTAAGAAATTGAATAAAGACAAGGTCAAGGAACGAGTTTGAATTTTTTTTTTACTGATTAGCCAACAAGTTGCAGCTTCTGTGTCAGTGACAGCAACAAATAACCTTTAGTTCACCCTAATGACGAAACACAAGTAAGTTTTCTGCTATTTTGTGCAGAAGAAATGTTTTTGTGCCAGTTACTATATAGACAAAATTATTGTTAATCTCGAGACAAGATTTGACAAAAATCTAGAGCTCCTCTCAGCATGGGTGCCACGGCCCCCTGGCTCTCAGTGAAAGGAAAATATGTATAGCCTATTAATAATAGTCAGGTATTTTTCTTTAAAGAGATTAGCACTAAAATATGGTTTAAATGCTATGTGCCGTTTGATTTTACATATACAGTACTTATTTTGCTTTTTACAAGAGTTCAAGCATGAGTTGCTGGGTCAGTATTTGGTGCGGCCTCTTGGAGTGTTATAGGTTTTTGTGTATTCATTGACGGTGTAAAGGTACAGACTCAACGCTGTGTGGGTTAATATTCACCTGAACAGCCAAATTGGCTTCCCAAATTTTAAAAGTTTCTCTGGACTCATTTTGCCGAAGGAGGGGAGGGTACTCCTTAAGCCCCATACCCCGGTCTAGTCCCCCCCACCTATAATATATCATATGGGCGCCCATTCTTCTCAGCCATAGAAGCACTCTTACTGGAAAATTGCAAACTGGTAAACACTCTCCTGTTACAAAATGTAGTTTTGTTTTATGAAGTCAAGGTATCTCAATCTGTTTTGGATTCGGAATTTGTACTATGGTGCCGAAAGTGGAGTGGAGTTAGGAAAGAGATAGGCCTAAAGCTTTTGGCCGTTTTAGATTCATGCAGCAAGTGTTTCTATCATAGATAACCTACTTATTTACTGTTCTAGCAAATTTACCAGTTTCAGCATGTGAGGCAGAACGGTCTTTTTCTACATTGAAAAGAGTTAAGGAAAAGGATGGGTAATGAACGGTTGACACTACTTGCTCTAATGTCTAGGCCTACTAATTATCCAGTCCCGTTCACTGCCACCGATGTTATAAATGTCATGTCTAAACAGTCAAATCGTAGATTGAAGTTATAAAAAGAAGGCGTACATATTAATTTTAGTTTAATACTAATTGTATGAATTAATTTATAAAAATTGACAAATTGTGTTTTATATTCTTTATTTAATTTTTGCACTTATTTAGCTTTTCTTTGTATTATTTCATTTATTTACACATTGACTAATTCTTGGCAGTCTAGTTAAGGGTCTGCTCCAGTAAACGAGAAATCCACCGGAACGCAAACGCCTCTCACTATATCCCTATCTAAACAGTGCAATTTCTTGCGCTGACACTGCCTCATTTCATACCATTTTATAAGTCTATCTTTTGTAATTTAGTGTTGAAAAAAAAACTGAATATTCTTTATAAAATTTCGGATCCTTCTTGAAAATTATTTTTCGTTATTAATTTCTTATTGTGTTAGGAAAAAATTCAAACTTTGTACTTAAAAAATGTCAAAATCAAAAGAATTTTTTAAAAAAGTAAATTGCAAGACGGATGCGTATTGTGACTGTGCTTAAAATGAGACCTCGCAAACAATTTTATGATAAAAAATAAACGAAATAAATGGTTTGAAATTTAACATTGCTCTTATGGGATAAAAATCCAAGATGGCTGCCACTACAGCAGACCCTTAATTATATTTTGTACTTGAGTATTTTTTAAATATTGAATTCAAAAAGTATTTTTTTATATATAAATGCATGTTCTAGTGCATTTTAAAGCTAAAAATACTATCAAAACACTGTTTTCAGGGTCAAAATTTCACAAAATTTCCCGGATCGCCCCTTTCCCAGTCCCCGGAAGGCCACTTTAAACCAGACCCCCTCCCCCTTACAAAATCCTGGCTATGTCACTGCAGAGTCTGACCTAATATAGGCATGCAGACTATGTACCACGTGACATTTGCTATAACATTTCTAGGGTAGGGCGTTGGAATTATACATTGTTATTTATAGGATTCCCTGCTACGTCGCGCCGTTAAGTAGGCCTACCAAACTGTAATTAGTAAACTTAAAGCGTAGCCTATGTTTTATAATCTTTTCAAAATCTGGAAAACGATTTGATTTAAATAGCTTACAAGGCAAATTTAGATTGGTTATATAAGGCTATGTAGCATACTGGATTCGAACCGGGGACTTAAAGCTTCCATGTCAGGTTCGTAACCCCTAAGTTACAAGGTCCGCCGGGGAAGTGGAAAAAAGAGGATGAAGAATCAGCAGTGCAAAATTTTCAACTTTTTTCACGTCTACTCTTGTAGCAGTAGGGTATAAGACCAAAACCTTAAACGTCTTATTAGAGAAACATGAGCTATTGCAGGGATTCTTATGGTGGCCAATGAACAACGATCATAATACCCAGAATACATTTTGGGAAATCATTAAAAACTTTACGTATATAAGTGTTCGCACTCTAACGGCCACATTGTACGTCCGTTTTTGCAATTAGCTCGGATAAATTCATTAACCAAAAAGTCCAACAACTGGAAGTAAACATTTTTGTAGATTTTTCGTACTAGAATGAAACCGTTTTGGTGGTTCTATCTAAACATATAGGCTAAATATGAGCGATTACTGTGCCCGTATTTGTTTTTACATGACATTATAGCCCGCCTGGCTCCTCCAAAATGGGTCAAAACGTAAAATACTATAAAGTACCATAAAAAGCAAGTATATCCGCTGCGAGCGAAGTGAAACAGTCCATAATCTGAGATTGAAAACAACAAAGCGAGTGTTCCCACTGCGAGCGGAACGAAGCAGCGCGTGTGCCGGAGCTGAAGGATAAGGTGAAAACAAATTCTACTATAAATGTATCTCGTAGACCAATTTCCCAAATAGTTGTTTGAAACACTGAAAAATAATAATTGAAAATTTGCTCAACTGCCGTCAGCAGCTCATCAGCGTGATCGAATTATTTTTCTCCTGCCTATGTTTTATATTCAGTTGATTTATCTTTCTACGGATCTGGTAAAGATTTATAAACTTATAAACGCATTCAATAAAAATCGAATCAACAAAATAGATGAAAACATCAAGTAGCCTACTAAGCATAGCGGAGGCGAGCGGCCCATAATTCAAGACATTTCGTTATCAGGTGATTGTGTTACTTAATTTTAGAGAAATTATAGTGATCGCAAAAAAATCGATGTTGAGATTTTTGTGGAAATATCCATTTTGGGATCCCCTGAGTCCAAAAAAGTGTTTTTTTTTACAAAATGTCTGTCTGTAAGCCTATGTCTGTATGTATACAAAGCTAGAGAGAACACTATTCGATCGATTTCGAACAAATTTACACCAAACATGTCAATTAGATCTGTATAGATGCACGAAAAAAGATTTTAAACATTTTTGAAAAACAACCCTCTTTTTGGCCAACCCCCCCCCCCCAAATATGTTATTATTCTTTTATAAAAAACCGCTCTAATGGTTTTGATCAAATTTGGCTTATTTTTAGTCCTTAATGTACCCTACCATATAAAAAAACAGCATCTTTATAAAAATTCTCGTTTAGCTAATAATAATAACAGATTTTTGAGGGTTTTTTTACCAAAAAGGGGGTTATTTTTCAGTAACTTTTTCGTGCATCTATACAGGCTTAATTGACATGTTTGTTCGAAATCGATCGAATAGTTTTCCCACTAGCTAATAATAATAATATTTATTAGTTACTCTCCAACTTTAATACAATTATGAAGTCACAGTGAAAATGTTTAGTAATTTAAATATGTTTGTGAGAAAGTACGTGCCAGTTTCTGGTACCGTTTATTTTCAATAATATTGCAAAACTATTTAATTCAAACCAAAAACGTTCAATATTATTACACATGGTTAAACATTCTGGAATAATATTGATCGTCTAGGGATGCTTATAAGAAAACTAAAAAATAGAGCCAAAGGATGGAATACCGAGGCGGGGGAGGATTCGAGGATGCCCATGAATGTGCTGGTTGAATGACGGTCAAGACGAGTAAATTTTTGATATAAGAGGTTGCAGAGGGTGAAAGATAGACTTTTTTTGATTAAAAAGGTCCGTGACGCCAATAGCGCCACACAAAATATCATATACCTAAAAAAAAGCCCACTACCAAGCTAAGAGGTGTGAGAGCCAAAATTTGTAAATTGTCAGATTACAAAATTGTTTTCTACAACTAAAAAGTGTTGCTAAGTCAAACAGTAAAGACGAGAGGGAAGGGAAACGCCTTCTCCCTATGTACTGACACAAACGTGTATATTACCTTTTATCTGTGGTAGAGTGTATAGGATCTAAAAAAGAAGATCGATTGTTACAGATTGCGATATCGATCTGGTTTTGGTATGATTTTATTTCAACACGGCTGGATGTAATGCATGGTGATGCAAATGCGAAATTAATCAGAGATAGTACAAGTAATATTTTTAGCGATGCCGTCAGCGCTTCAAATTATATTCCGGAAAAGATATCGAGTAATCAACGAAAGGAGAAAGATATAAGAAAAGATGCTAAGGCCGCATACCGATGTAGTGAGTGGCAGCATTGCAATAACAATATGGAAAGGACCGTTCAGAACTTTTCTTGTTAAGAAAATTTATAAAATTTTACTTTGAATCTCTTATTTTTAATTAGTGAAGGAGGTTTTTAACTTTTGACCTAAATAAACAATAGTTGGTCAATTTGTATAATATATGTTTCAATGTTCGGTGGTCGACACAAACAAAATACAATATATGCTTCGACTATAGGAATATATGCGGGTTAACATTATACATTGTTATAAAATTAAATTTTATATGCTTCACAAACGTTAAAATTTCAGCTTAATATCTTATCCGTATCTGAGAAATTTGACAGTCACAGACATACGACAGACACAAAAAAAGTGTTCCTGTAAAGGTTCCGTGATTTATTTTAACCTACAAATTTATTTATTATTAAAAAGAAACATAATTCAAAGTTTAGTTCATTAAATCAATGTATTAGTAGCTTAAAAATAAATAACATTTCTAGCTTTCCAGCACGATGAGTACTAAAGATATAGATTCTTAAAGGTATGGCTACACGAAGTCGGTCTTCTCCGCCTGAAATAAATAAAGATGAATGCTCTACAGTCTACACGGTTTCAAATGATAGTGGCTACACGTATCCGCACCGAAACGCTCAGAACAGAATCGGAAGGACCTTGAGAGAGCATTGCTCCGCCAAACTCTGTCAAGATCCGAGAAGATCGGAGCGGATCGACTATGTGTATACCCACCACTTCAGTGACGGATGGACTTCGGGCGTTTCTAGAAAAGTCCAAGGGTTCTTCAAACACACCGACTACAAAATTTGGTCTTGCTATCCAGCCAGTCGCAATAATTTGAGTTGGCATTTTGCTCGTTTTCTTTGTTGTGTCTTTTCTTGTTTGAAGTATTTTATAGTGGATGACGAAGCACTACTTTTCCTGTTCGTATAAAAGTACAAATAACTGTTTGATCAAACGGTGAATAAGTACATGAATGCTTGACGAATGAACATTTGAGAAGAAATAGGAAGAGACGTCTATTTATTCTTGAATACAAAACAATAAAACCTCTTCATTGGAACTACTGTTCTCTCACGAAGAACACTGTTTATCCATTGTCAATCTTGAACTGCTGGTTTTTCGGTTACTTCATTCAGTGGTGGGAGTAACGTCTTGTCGATTCCGGGGAAATCGGAGCGGACGTATATATCCACCTGATCAAAAATCTGAGTGAACCAGCTTCGTGTAGCCATAGCTGTAGTGTTCAATGGCAATACAACCCTCCTTGAATCCTGGCCTCTTTCAACCTGTAACTCACCCTTCTCCATCCTCCCTACCAGTAATGCCTTAGCCGTCCTCCCAACTTCTTCGGAGTCTGCACACTAATATCTTTCCATTTTAATATCTTTTTGGAGGCTCACGCTTTTCAATTTCATAAGCTCTTACATTTATTCTTATTCTCCAGTTTAAATTTTCTTGTATTGGTCCCAAAAGTTTTCTAAAAACAGATGCTTTACTATTAGTTTATGAAATGGCAGACATTCTATGAACTTGAACAGGAGTGCAAGGGACAGGTAAAGTAAATGTCTTCCTTTTTTTTAAAGCGTTATTGTGATTCAAATACTTAATAATTTATATTTTAATTTTATTGGCTTAACTTGACTAGTGAAGAAAACAATATCGTAATTTGAAAAAAAGAGAAACATTCGCGGCTGTTATGAGTGAATTCGAATTGAATCGTAACACAATCTACTTAGGATACAAAATGTCAGCAACTAAAGTGTTCTTTATCATTGAACTATTACCACTATTTTTGAATTAATATGCCGTACTTATGAAACACTACAAACTTGATACTTTACAGTTATGTTACTTAGTTATGTAAAACCCCTCTAGTTTAATTTTGTATGATCAATTCAAACAAAATGGTGAAATAACATTAATCTTTCGCCCATAATGGATAGAACCACTTTCTCCCACAATGTAATGCAATTAAAATTTGCTCTGCCATGAATCTCCATCAGCTGTTGTTTTGTAACAAAACTATTTGGTAGTTGTGTTCAATCAGTTAGTGTGTGAATCAGTTATGAATTTTTCAATTGAACAAAAAATAAATTATTCTTAGGCTACTGCTTAAAATGAATATAAAGTGATAAGGTCTTCTCAAAAAGCGAACCCAAGAGTGATTCATCAGATAAGAAAATCATCTCATAAGTGAAAAACTGTACTACTAGAAACTGAAAGATTTACAGAGAAATTTCACAGATTTTCTAACACAGAAAATGAAGAGTTTGCATCAGCTACTCAGTGACGCTACTCCGCTACTGGAATACCAAAGTCGCCAATCCAAAGCTATGAAAAACAAAATACATTTTTATAAAACACATTTTGTTAACGGACTGCTGGAAGATGACCCAGACAGACGAGTGGAAAAGCTTGGCGAAGAGTGGCAAGAAGGAATAATGAGACTACGCTTCTTAGGAAAGT
>JAGFPH010000092.1:681686-694333 GCA_018207615.1 Philaenus spumarius
CGAAGAGTGGCAAGAAGGAATAATGAGACTACGCTTCTTAGGAAAGTAAAAATTACGTTCCAGTCAAACATTTGTTCAATAACAGTTTCGTATTTTTTTTATATTACCCCGAAAACAAACATTTTCTTTTTTATGGTATGAGTACAGGTAAATCTAGGAACCTTCGTCATTTTCAATGATTAGGCCTACAGTCTAGTTAAAAGTAAAACTGCGAACTGAGAAATAGTTTACAGGTTTTTTAAATTGAATTCCAACATGAAGGTACTGGATGATTATTTACGTAAATGACATAAGAAAAGTAATGACAGCATAATATATTGTTCAAATTACAAACTACTTTAAATTGAATCTAATATAATAATATTATAATATTGTAGAATAATATTATTATAAATCAACTACTGTATGCGTCAACACAAGCCAAAAGATACATAATCAGTAGAACAAGATAAGAAAGAAGCTCTACCTTTGTTTACATTGTAGTCTAAGCGAAGGTTAATCAGGGAATAGGTCAAGAATCGTAGTGAAGTGTTGTGCAGTGGAGGGGATGTGCGTTACCCAAGCTTAGATCAGTCTGAGTAGTGCGTTGCTAGGAGTAACATTCGTTGTGTTTTTGTGTTGAATTATTTCCACGCTAGGGTAAGTTAATGATGTTATTACTGTATAGTTTGTACTATAAACATGCTGATTTTTCCGACGCTGTGTAAGATAAACTAAAAGTGTTTACACATATATTAGATATACAAACACAGATATGTTTAAAAAGAGATATCACTACATCATTTTGATCTGTTGTAAAGATATTTGTTGTTATTATAAATTTACAAAGCTGCGTTAATTTACTATATACGACCCTCGACTGATATTTTTGCAGACGACGACATTGTTTTACTTTTACTGTTAAATGTTTAATACAGATAAACATACTGCGACGAAAGACTACTATATAACTATAATAAGTTAGAACTATTTTTTTTATCCTTGCATTTTCTGTTGGCGTAGGGACGTATAGTAAATGCATCATGTTTTCTTTCCAGTGATCAGATGTTTAAACATTTCATGCCCATCAAAATATAAATATTATGTTGCCAACTCGTTTAAACATAAAAATAATGGGGTTGAATTGTTAATTCTATGATTTATTTTAACTCCTCTTTGTTGCGTTTACTTGATTTATTTTTGTTTAAGTGATAATGTATTAAAGGAAACTCCGGCAACAACTTCCGTCCTAAGTCTGGGAATAATAACCTCAAAGCAAAGTGGCAATAATATTAAATTTATTAAGTTTTACTATATGACAGAAGTTATGACTGCGTTCTTGGAGTTTAATGCATTTGTCCGTTTATTATAGCGAATTTCCATAAGAAAAACGAACTATTGCAGTGACCCTTATGGTAAGACCTAAGGTCGGGAGTAGCAAATGAGCACCGATCATGGTCCCCAGAACACGTTTTGGGGTGTCATTAAAAATCATATATTCATATGTATACATATATGTATATATGTGTTCGCCCTCTAGCGGCCGCATTTTAAGTCTGATTTGGTCCAAATTTGGTACATATGTTGTTTGTCTTCCGCTTGGACGAGTTCGTTAGCCATAAAAAATCCAACAGGAAGCACATTTTTTGACAGGAAGTAACTATTTTTTTGAGATTTTTCTTACGAGAAGAATTTTTTTTAGATTTCTTTTATAGAAATATGAATAGGATGTTATTCTGCACATTTTGTTTTTTTACGCGACCTTATAGCTCGCTTGGTTCCCCCCAAAATCGATCAAAACGTAAAATACCATAAACGTACCCGGCGGTTCAAAGCTATGTGGTGGATTTTACCGTCATTGTGTATTGAAGATACTCCCAATTCGGGTGTTGGCGTGCGAAGCACGCAATGCACTGATTATTGAAAATACTCCCAATATGAGTAATGGCCTGCGAAGTACGCAATGCACTGTGCATTGAAAATACTCCCAATATGCAGAGTGGCGTGCGCAGCTATTTTACATTTTGAAGCTATTCAGCACCGTCGCGTCGTGAATAGATATATTTCCCAAATTGTTGGATGAAACCCTAAAAAATAGGCCTATAAACTTAATTTTGGAAATTTGCTCACCTCACGTCAGCGGTTCAGCTGCGTGGTCGAATTATCATTTTTTGGCAACGTTTCATAAGGAAATAATATTTTTATAATTAATCGTGAGCAATTATACTAAAGAACTAACATAAACATCTGTTACCACAAAAATGGTTAAACGCGTCTTTAGAGCAAACAAATTTTGTAGCCTACTTATTTTATAGTACATGCACAGTACATGCAATGTCATGTTTATCAAGATGTAATTATTGTTAATACTTACTTGAGTATGGGTTGAACATTTATTTCATAAACGATTTATACAGGGTGATTCAGAAATATGTGGCAGTGTCTCGGTAGCTTATTCTATAGCTAAAAATAAGGAAAACATTTCATGTAAACATAGGCCCGAAAACGCTTCGTTTACAAAATAATTCATACCTAGAGAAAGGTTTGATTGATTAAGTTCAAACTCGGCATGAAGTTTAACCAAACAATGATCTATCTCAAGAAAAATAATCGGTTCTATCCAATCATGCGTTTCAAAATGACGGCTGTGTGAAAATGTTAAACCTTAATTACTAAAAAAAACGTACATTTTAACAAAAAATGGCAAGATACCTTTTTTGTAGCCCTTTTGATTCCCTATCGGATGGTGTAACTGTCAAAACAATCGGATGAAAGATAATTGCTAAGTTAAAGATAGTGGCAGCATATGTCACATACAATATTGCTGTGTTGGTATAGGATGCCGGGTTGAACAAACCAATTGTATAATAATTCTATTCTATTATTCTATTCTCACCGGCCTTGGCAAAAACCACTGAATGGCTCGTCTATCAATGAAAATGACAGTTGTGTGTAGCGTGTAGATGTAAAAAAACATCGTTTGCAACGTGTGTCTACTGGTGCAGATAAAGCGTAAGACTGTTGAATAGTGTGTGAACATAAATCCAAATTCTTGTAATAATATCCCGCCGGATTTTCAACTTTAATTCTTAGACAAAAACTGCTCACAGAGCAAAACCCCTTTGGTGCTTTGTATAATCACGATTTGTAAAATATCAAGGGGGAATCGCTATTTCCAAATCATCTGCAAGTCGTCCATAATTTTTTGATATTCGAACTAGGCATAAGTTGAAGTGATTTTTAAGTTAGTATGTGCTTTAAACAACGGAAATTTAATGAAATAAACGATATCAGGAACTGGTGCATACTTTCTCACAAACATATTTTAAATTATTAAACAGATTCACTGTGACTTCATAATTGTAGGTGGGGTAGGAGAGGCGATTTATTAAAGTAGGAGATTAACTAATAAATATTATTATTATTATCTAGAGAGAAAACTATTCGATCGATTTCGAACAAATTTGCTCCAACCACGTCAATTTGGCCTGTATAGATGCACGAAAAAAGGTTTTGAAAAGCAACCCCCTTTATTGCCAAAAAAACCCCAAAGATCAGTTGTCATTATTATTAGCTAAACGAGAATTTTTAGAAAGATGCGGTTTTTTTTGCATATAGTAGGGTACATTAAAGGCTATAAATAAGCCAAATTTTATCAAAATCGTTAGAGCCGATTACAAAAACGATTACTGGACTGCGAGCAGTTTTATATATAAATAAGGTATTTATTTAATTATAAGTAAAAAATATATATCAATAAATATATTACACTATGTATTTCTTATGGGGATTTTTAGTAACTTTGACCCTCCCTCCCCGAACCCCTCCTAAAATTTCGAATTTTTTAAAAACCTTTCTTAGCGAGCACCTACGGCCCTAGAGGAAGCTACATTACCACATTTCATTCCAATCGGTTCGGTGTTTTTTTTAGTAACTTTGACCTCCCCAAATCCCCCTAAAATTTCGATTTTTTTTTTTTTTTTTTAACGACCACCTAGGGCCCTAGAGGAAGCTACCTACAAAATTTAATTCTAATCCGTTCGGTATTTTTTTTTTTTAGTAACTTTGACCCCCCCCAAATCCCCCTAAATTCTCGATTTTTTTTTAAAACCTTTCTTAACGATCACCTAGGGCCCTAGATGAAGCTACCTACCAAATTTCATTCTAATCCGTTCGGTGTTTTTTTTAGTAACTTTGACCCCCCAAATCCCCCTAAAATTTCGAATTTTTTGAAAACCTTTCTTAGCGATCACCTAAGGCCCTAGAGGAAGCTATCTACCAAATTTCATTCCAATCCGTTCTGTGGTTTTTGAGATTTTGTGACGAGTCAGTGGGAGTGGTATTTGTATTATATATATAAATAGATTCCATTAAAGGTCGTCATTTAGCTTCCTAAGCTCGTTAACATTACTTTTAACTTAGTAAAAACACTACGCAGATTAAAATTGACATTGAAGTACTATCATAAACTGACTGCTGTTGTTAATAATTAAAATATCCTTAAAAAGCAATGACAAAGTAAAAGAGTATACGTTGTGTACGAACAATTATCACTAATGAGTAATAACTTTGTTTATGCGTAATTAACAATAATTATATAGTTACTATGTAAGGCGTTTTAAACTCAATATCAGCCTGAAGCCTAGATTTATAAATGCTCAGATATAAATATACTACCTTTCGTATCCTGTTTATTCAGTGTTAAGTCATTACAGCCTAATTCCCTTCATATCAGATGATAATTTTGTAAAAGTTTACCCCGCTCGCTCTCCTTTATGATAATGTTATTAAATTTAGATTCCCGTGGATGTGGAGCTTTGAAACTTAGTATGAATATAGCCTAAGTCGTTAGTAGACGTTACACTTACATTCTGTCCCACGTGCTTGGATCGTAAAGGAAAGTGCCCGAGTAAAACTGTCCAAGTAATCGTGTGGGAAAGATTTGGAAGCAAAAAAAAGTGAGAACGCGCTTTCCCAGACGAAAGCGTATCCACTTGGTGGCGCGAGGAAAAGAACGTAAGTGTAGAGAGGAATCCTGCACGCAATCCCCGGAGTGTGGAGTGGTCAGACGAACGGGTTTGGGTTCTGTGCACAGTTTGGTGCAGCGTTTCAAAAAACTTCAAAGAAGACGTAACGTCACACTGGCAATTGTTGAAATTATGGCCACTGTAAATGAACTGACTAAGAAACGAAAATAGATGGTTTGGGTGAAAGATTGCAGACACCGTTTTCGTCGTTTATCGTTAATGAATAAATTACGAGAAAATCACCCAGAAGATTTTATTAATTACTTGAAAATGAGTCCTTCGCCTTGTGAATTGTTATTTCAAGAAGTAGGACCAAGAATCAGAAAACAAATATCTACCTGAGGAAAAGTATCAGTGCTGATGAACGATTACTGTTAAAATTCAAAGTAAAACCCTATACAGTTCCTAAAGGAACGAATAAATACTGGAACATTATGACTGAAATAATTAGCGGGAGGAGTGTGGGCATTCTCGTATCGACTTCAAACTTATAGAATTTAGGCCCGGGATTACTTGCAAGCTAGCGCGTACGCTAAACCCCCCACTCCAACCTTTAAGCCCCCCCCCCATACACTATCCAACTTGGTTCGTCGTCACATCCAACTTAGTCGGATCTCAAACCGGTTGGGTTGGGGTTGCCTCCAACTGCGAGGCAACAAATGTTCTGCGCACCAAGTTGGACAGTGTGTGGGCGCACCAAACACGTTTGATCCGGACCTGGGGTGCGCGACAGACAATCGACTGACTCACTTCAGTTGTTGCTCTAACAGAGGTCTTGACGCATCTCTGTGTGCAGTGATCAACCAAACATCTCACGTACCGGGTTGTGGCCCTGTGCGGCCGACCAGATTCGATAGTAAAACGAACATTTGAGCGTTCCAACTTCAAGGAAACCTGGTATGGTCTGGTTCGTCGAACCGAGTTAGATAGTGTATGGGGGGTTTACACCTAGACTATTTCCCGCTCGTGGCTCTTTCCGACAGGAAAGCGCCCAAAATGTGAAGGTCGTATTTGGGTACAAAAGGAAAACATTTTTTATGAATTGAACTTTTTATTCAATGAGGTTCAGGGAGGGGGTTTGAGTACATTTAAAATTTTTTATTTTGTAAATTTTCAGTTGAATTTGTTTTTCGTCTTATCTTCAATCTTCATTCTGAATACAATACAAATTATTTTATCATAATCCATTAATTAGTGTGAAGTAAACTATTCCCAAAACTTGCCAAGTTGAAGAGAAGAAATTTTGCTAAGATAAAGTTTAAAACTATTTAATAGTTGATCTGTTGAGGTTTCTAAGTGATGTAACACTTTAAAATTTAGACCTACTCTGCTGGACAAAGGACTGGGCCATATTTTTGATGTCACTACGGTACTTTTATAGACCGAAACCTTCGGATACTTTGCCTCTTTTAGCAATGATGTTTTGTTATTTATTATGCCAGTTACGTCCAAATTTTAAACAAATTCATGAAATGTGAACTGGCCTGGGCCAGAATAGATAATTTTCCAAGAAACTTTTGATACTACGCATAACAAAATTGTAACACATAATATAAATTGTCTACTTTATTTTGTTACGTATCAAAATTGGGTAAAAATCGGTCGATTTGAATTCTGTATGAACAATCTATCATACTGAAATTGTATTGCTTACATTGTAGTAAAAATGTATTTGCAAGCAAAATAATGATAGTAGGTAATACTTTATTTATTAATTACTAGGGGAAACCCTGCGTGCTCTGCACGCCAACCCCGCTGGAATTTTCTATACACATAATCGTGTTGTGTTTTATTTGTAATAAAGGCGTAGGATTAATAATAACTCCAAAGCTAAGGTGGTAAATAATGTTAAATGTTCAAATTAAATAATTTCGTATATTTTATAACAGCTGTGTAATAAAGGTCAAAAGAACCAGCAAGGATCTGGTCTACACTTTAATAAAAACCTAGTTCCTAAAACTTATAAATACAAATAATTGCTTCAAAGTTTGAAATCAGCTTTTAATGTAAATCAGCTGTTTTATCTGTTACTTTATTCAATTGGTTGCTATGGTAATGAATGTAAATACATTCAAGAAATAATTATGTGTTGGTTCATTAGTCTAGGCCTAACCTAAGAATATTTTCCGACTAAATTTACAAATATTGAAATAAAAAATGGTTTTATCAAAAAGAGTTATAGATTATGTTACTCAGGGATAGTGTAGCTTTTTATTAGTAAAACTATTTTTTCAATCGGTTCAGTAGTTTCAGAGATTACCCCCTATTTACAATTAAAAAAAACAAACAACAACATTTTACTTCTTTATAATATTAGTGTAGATGTTTTGGAGAAATTAAGACAATGCAATGCCTGATTTAAAATATAGCACCAACTTTGTCACGTAAAATCAAAGTCAATTTAAACAAATCTTAAATTTATTATATTAATACAGACTGTATACCGCATTTGACTTGTAATTCAATTGAAAACTCCTCATTTACTTAAATTTTGATTATTTAAAAAAATGATTTGGGTTTTACTGAATTTGATTGTTTAGTAAACTAATTATAATAGGTAAAATGATTTGCTAACATGATTAATATTATTCTTACTTATTTATTTCCGTAAGTTAGGAACAAATAGACCTGGTTTAGTCCCGTTTAAACAGCTAGCATCAGCTTACTGCGGTTTATAAAAATATGTAATAAAATAATATTATAGCCTACTGTCTACTGACTGTACTCACAGCTGAGCCACATTACAAATATTTCTTTATTTATATAGGCCTACTAAAAATATGTTTCGACTTTTATAGCTTCATTTCATCCTGTGATTTCGCACAATAGTTATTTCTGTATCTAGGGTGCAAGGTTGAGCTTGTCGCTCGAGGAAAACAGCTGACAAAGTTTATCGAGTGTACAATACGCAAAGTAAACAAAGTGTTACTTTACCGCACTCCAGCGGTTTAGTCGTCCGATAAAGTAAAACAAAGAGGTTAAACTTAACGCTGAACACATGTAGTTTAGTTTGCGCACTGCTGTGAGTGTGAAAAAACCGCACTTTACTAAACAGCTGTAGGAAAAACCATTTGCTCAGATTATCAATAAAGTTATGAAGGTCTAAATATAATTTAATATTTTGTAAAAATAATGTTTTTGTGGCTTCCTCCTAGGCTCGAATGGACAATTCTCCACCGATTATTATGTTTATATAAAACTACCCTATAGCCTATCTTTAAGCTCTCGTCTAAAATTGTATGCCGATGTAAGCGCTATAAATATTTTTTTGAATTAAACTTTTTCTCTACCTCAATTATTTAACATAACAGCTTATAAGATAAGGCTTAAAACGTTAAAATATTCTTCAGAATTGTATACTCATTTTCTAGTTTAACCGTTACTACAAATAACGGCTGTGTGATCAAAGTCAATTTTTCCTTACAAAACAAATAATAACCTTATCTGATTTCCAACAGCTATTTGGCAAAACATTCACTAACACTGCAAAACAAACTGCATGCAACAGGTATTCCCGCCTCCAGTCTTAAAAAAAAAACGCAATACGTTCACATTTTGTAGATGTTTCTCATCCTCATATTATTATACGTAAAGAAAATTAAGCTGTGGGAAGAGCAGAGTTTATCAATTTGTTATTTCTTGTCCAACGAAATATGTTGTGAGAAAGCATAATATATAGGTATGCGCATTTATTGTCAACATTTCTCCAGTTGTTTTGGTTTATATTTAACATGATGGAATGTAGCTAATGTTAGCTGGACGGTCATGCCTAAAACATCAATAAACAATTCATAAAAAATGGACAAATAGTTGTTTTTGTGTTAAGACGTAACATCTAACTTTTTATAGATTAAACCAACACGTTTTACGAAAAGTTTGATTGATATTTCACTTTTTTGGAATGATTAAGAAAACGTCTCTTTCTTGAACCATTTCTGAATATACAACACTAAAACATTTATGACTTGAGCACTTCCAGGGATATAAGTTATGGATATCCTGGAAGGTTTGTGATTCTACTCTATTTCCGATTTACGGGAAATGATTTTACGAATAGGCACTTAAACTATATCCATGCCGTTATAAGTTCAGTGGTTTTAATTAGTCGCTATGAGTGATGGTATTTTGTTGGTGTACTTACGAGGTGTCTGACATTTTTGGAATACATTAAAGCTATGGCTTTGCGATGCTGGTCTGTTCATAACAGTTACGATTGAAAAAAACGCGATTGAATGATCTACATAGCTTTAAATGGAAGTGGTTTAAATGGAAGTGTGAGCATTGATCCGCCAAATTCTGAGAGGATCGGATCGGGTCGACTATGTGTAGCCACCCCTTCTGCGGCGGATGAACATTTCGCAGAAATATTCAGAAAAAATAACTATTCTGATGACCTTCAAATGTTTGTTTAGTTAAGCTATGGCATGTTTTGATTATTTTTGCAAAAAATATAATTTAAATGAACAAGTTTGACTATTTAAAATGTGTATCATAAAATAAATAACGTTTGGAAAAAGTAACGCATAGTACTTCGCTGATTTATACCTACTCACAAAATCAAGATTGTATTTTATGTATAAGAATAATATTTATTTCGAAATAAAAAAAAAAAAAACAGATGGGTTAAGTACATTGTATATTTTATAGAGAAAGAATAAACTGTTATATTGAGCACAACTAAAATCTAAAAATTAAATCTACAGTTAAAATATAATAACACAGGTCGAGTGGAGCACGGTATCGTCAATTCCGGGCGAACCGGAGCGGATCTGTTACGTTTGAAACAGTAGAGAAACTTTCAGAGTATCTTTTGAGACATCTAAATTAGCTACAATTTTAAATAAGGATAAAAAGTTTTTATTTATCAGTAGCAAACTTATAAAAGTTTTCTGGGCCAATTCGGACATCTGTTTAAAGTATAGGCCTGGATAAATTTGGAAACAAATAAACATTCAAAGTAAAAATTTAAAAAGTTATTTCCCAGAAGGTCATTAAACAAGATAATAGAACCATTTCGGATACCCTGCATTCAGTACACATGTCAAATTAGGACCAGGAAAAAATCTGCGAAACAATTATTTAGAACATCAAACTTGAAGAGACGAAAACTTTGTTCAAACTTGATTCAATATGACGAACGTGAGTTAGTAGAAGAGCTGTTGTCAGTCACAGCACATTATCTATGGTTATTTAGGTCGTGTTATTGTAATTTGCAAATATTGCAACGTCATAGGTTTGTAATTTCAATGACAGTTTTAAGTAGGCTACTGTATGTGCTAACCTAGGCTGGGCATTCGTGTGACTTGCTGACTGTAATCTGGAAACTACATATTTATGTATTACAACTAATTGTAAATTGTAGCATAGATAATAGTGTGGAACAAATCTCGGAACTGATTACTGATAGAATCTCGGTTTCTAAGTTGCTTAACAGTGGAAGTGGAAAACTAACAAACTTACCAAAACTGTGTGTTTTATTTTGTTTGTGTTGCACTTTAAACCAAGCTTCGGAGTTGTATTTATAGGCTGAGGTCTCTTGAAAGAAAAACCATAGTAAACGTAAACATCAGGTTTTTGTTTTTTTGAAAGAATTAAGGTAGTAGAACTTTGAGTCTGTCTTAGTCAATTATTATCCGACTAATACCAGCATGGAAGTTACCTTAATTTGGACAACCAGAAGTGTTTTAATTCCTTTAGGATCTTCCAGACAGTTTTAACCAGTATTTTGTTTAAAATGAGTTGATGAGAGTGCACAAACAATGTGAATGCTAAACATAGATAAATAAACGGGTTTAGTTGCAAATGTGAGCGTTGGTGTGATACATCGGACCAGGCAGAGGTTTCTTAACACTGGTAGTGTGCGATTCAGGAATGATGGAGGGGGGTGGACGAAGCACTACAGGCGATTTCGGATTTTAGTCATCATGGCTCTTAGAAGACGCGTTGTTACAGCCAGAACCCAAGCTGAACTTAGACGAGCAACAGCCAGTTCCCGAGGCTAACGACAGAATGCAGGCCACAATAGACTCGTAATATGTAAACTGGACTCGTGATGATTGGAACAAAATTATTGTCTGTTTGTTGATGAAACCCGGATACGTTTGCTCAGATGGCGTGATAGAGAGGAGAGACGTGTGTCGAGTGCTGTGATGAGGCTAATGTTAATTTCTGATGTGGGTGGAATTTCTGATGTTCAATCAGTTCACGATTGCCATTTTTTGTAACATCAATACAACGGGCCAGGTGTACAATATGTTTTTTGTCCATATTGTGGTGCCTATAGGTTTAAATGTTGGAGATAATTTCACTTATGCTGATGACAATGCTCGACTTCATCGCTCCAGGGCGGTCAATAACTTGTTTTATGATCCTACAATAGCTCGCGAGGTGTGGCCTGCATTAGTCCTGAATTCAGTCCAGAGCCTCTGGGATCGTCTAAAGAGAAAAGTCAGGGCTCCCTGATAGTTTTGAGGAGCTTCAACAGGCTGTTGTTGAAGAAAGGGATTGTGTTCCACGGGAAGCAGTTCCAAGAGCTAATAAGGCAAAAGGAGGTCCTACAAACTATTGTAAACTGCAAGGATATCCAAGAAGAGGTATTAAAAATTTTTTTTTTTAGCTTCAATAATGTTTCAGTTTCTCTATGAAATTGTAATTTATTTGATTAAAAACCTTTTTTTTATAAAGTTGTTTTTATAAATTTAGCTTTGAACTGTGTTTTTATTGTTTGCATTCATTCTACTAAAAATGAGACATATTCTAGAAACATAACCACACAAAGTGAACAGAAAATATGAGAAAATAAGGAAATCTTAAGAATTGCATTTGTCTTCACTTCTAGTATTGTGCAGTGTATTCAGAGTGTCGCGTAATTAAAGTGAAAAACTTCGGGAAATGGTTCTATGGGTCAAAATAAAGAGAAAATCAAGAATAAAATTTTTTTCTCAGAAACTCTTTGTTTTCCAGATATCCGGCATTTTGCTTGTTTAAAGTGGTTTTGCCGATTGAGTCCAATTGGGCTTAAAGTTTGAGCTAACAATGATCTGTTTTAAGAAAAATAAGCGATTATATCCAATCATGCGTTTTAAATGGCGGCTGTTTGAAAATTTCAAATCTGAATTACCCAAAAACCGTACATTTTAGTAACCCAATCGGTGGGTGTAACTGTCAAAACAATCGGATGAAGGATAATGGTTACGTTATGTCTGATAATTGGTCTGTTCATCCAGGCATCATGTACCAACACAGTAAACACAACCGTATGGTATGCTGTTATTACAAACAAATAATGTAATCAATATTTAAAATTTTTCATCAAACCACTTTTCCAAAAAACAGAGTATTTATGAATTTACAACATTCTCGGAAAATAAAAATTATTTCGTTTTAATATAAATAATTCGACCACGCAGCTGAACCGCTGACGTGAGATCCACAAATTTACAAAATTAAGTTTAACCAAAAATTAAGTTCCTATGTTTTTTGGTTTCAACCAACAATTTGGGAAATAGGTCTATTCACGACGGTGCTGAATAGCTGCAAAATGGTTCGCACGCAATTCCGAATATTGCTTCGCACGCCAACCCCCGTATTGGGAGTATCTTCAATACAATGCATTGCGTGCTTAGCACGCCAACCCCACGG